>OZ024860.1:36787814-36817814 GCA_964017155.1 Oasisia sp. SBJ-2009
CACTACAACACACAATGTCATCAAAGCCGGTACTATAAAACCAGTCAAAGATTGTTAAACGATATTTAATATGGTTTACATAACCATAACCATAACTATAACGACTACAATAGGTATTTAACAAATGTATTACAATTTCATAATTTGAGGTAGACAGATTTACTTGTTCCGTTTTTTATATTCTGGATATAGACCAACTAGCTAATGGCAAAAAAGAACACCTACCAAATAGCTATAATTTCATTGCACTTTTGTAGTTGCAACAAATCACGTATTTTGTTGTCTTCTAGCAAATCATGCCTACTGTTCTAGTAGTCATGATTTGCTACAACTACAAAAGTTACTTTAATCATGGTTTGTTGTAATCACGACTCTAGGCGTTGTTCGTTTGAACCATCAGACACGTACCATACTTGCTGATGGACGGAGCCTGTCGTAGTGCCGCTATGAAGGCGCGGTGCCGGGGCATCATGAACTCTCGCATGTCGTCCAGAAAGGCCTGCTTTTCTGCAAACAATATTGACAAATATATATATATATATATATATATATACATATATATATATATATATATATATATATATATATATATATATATATATATTTATATATGTATACATATATATATATATATATATATATATATATATTTATATATGTATACATATATATATATATATATATATATATATATATATATATATATATATATATATATATATATATATATACTTTACAGTGTATGGCAAAATAAATACCATCGTAAATATGGTCTTGCAATTTTGTTTTGATCTATAGATCAGTTGTGAGAACCCAGTTCCATCAGAATATATATATATATATATATATATATATATATATATATATATATATATATATATACATACATACATATATATATATATATAATATATATATAATATATATATATATATATTATATATATATGTGTTATATATATATATATAATATATATATATATATATATATATATATATATATATATATATATATATATATATATATATATATATGGCAAATATATATATTGCCATAAACTGTAAAATGAATTCTGTAGTAATAATTTGGTTCACTTACATAACCAAAAGCAAAGCTTGACATAGGTCAACTGCAATTGTTTAATTGTGGCGCAGTCTGTCTCAACGTCAGAATTATGTGCGTGACCTCTGTTAAACGTGATCTTTGCCACCACTAGTGTTGGTCACGTTCTCAATTATATTGCCATTACCCACATATATGTAATTTCTCAAACATTCACGCATAGCTTTTAATTAAATTCACAAACGTTGCCTTTTATGTTTGCCTTACTAACATTGTTAGGACCAGTGTGTCACTCAAATACACGACGGAATGCAGAATCGTATCGCATGTTCGATATCCACGGCACATGACCTTGAGAGTTTTTGCTAGGCAAGAGATCAGGTGATAGTTGGTGGGGTTGGCATACCACTATAATTCATAACTTATTATAACGTAACGCACGTTATCATCATGATATCGGAGGGTATGGGTGAAGGGGAAGCGGTACTGCTACAATTTCAGCAAGACACGCAGCAAGAAGCCTACATGTCATTGGTAGTCTGCGTCAGTTTCTAAAGACAGCAGGAGGATTCGAAACGGTCTTTTTGAACCAACGCAATGTGGAATAAACAAAATTGATGTAGTTTCAAAATGGAATGACACATTTGAACCCTTCTAAAGTATTAAAAAACAAATTAGCGATGTGCACGCAAAACAAGCGTTATGTACCTGGTTCATGGCTACTTCCGAAGGCAGCATCAAAACACTGAATGATGGGACTCTGACCGCCACTTCCTCCATTCATCTGCAAAACAACCCGATTGATATCGATGTCAAAGAACAGTACGCTTACCATATTTATTTTACATTATAATTGGTTTATAACATGAACTGATTTGCAGTATTGCACTGCAATATGTAACTCTAAATGTTCCATAAATCACGTACGTTAATAGAAGTATTAATCTTATATCAACCTGTTGGGAATGTTGGGAATGAATATCAGTAGTGACAACTTACTAGTTACAGTGTTTTAAAACATTATTTGATTGTCTGACTTTATTAATATTCAAAAACATTATTTGATTGTCTGACTTTCCTTTTCCAATTTATACTTTATTATTTTTATATTATAGTTTTCATACTTTTAAATCGGATGCGAGGTGCATTACGAATATAAATCAGAAAATAGATTTACATGATGAACATATATTTATGATATATTCTGATTATAACATTTTAATGCTCTATACCTGTATTGGTTTGTCGGACACACCCTCGTATATCAACCCTTCTGGAAGGGGTGATCGTTCTCCTCCCCAGCTGAAAAACAGGGGCATTTCTAAATATTAGATTTAACTGCAGTGTTCTGGTCAGTTTGTCAAAAGGGCAAGATGCTGTCTTAGAAGAACACGTGGAGCGAGGTGAGCAATGGTTAGAAAGGCACTTGCGACGCATGACTAAAATAAATAGTTATCATAAGACAGTAATTGTGAACAGCTTCTAGTTTAATACGGTGTTTACGGATAGCATATTATATATACAGTGTGTGTTATTATATCTTATATCCATATTTATGTACTACAATATATGCAATGTGTGTCACATATTATGCAAACGTTGATGCAATGCGTATTTATGATATATTTAAATTATGTAAAACTGTATTTCTTACAAAGTTATGAAGTAACATGCACTAGACAAAACTGCTATGTTTGTATGCAAAATTAAGAATCTAAAACCACCTAAAAACTTTATTCAGTATTTATATTTAAAAACAGAGCCTTTTTACTTGAAATACAATAATCTTGTCAGCTGCGCACATGCATTTTCATATTATGTTTGTTTGGTTATAATTTTTTTGGTTTGTTTCTGGAAGAATTTGTTCTAGATGAAGAAATTATTCTGTACGTTAAATTTTCTGAAAGGTGGCTCCTCGATAGCGACTAGCCTGGTCTTAGAGGAGTGTCCTGACCCCAGGTTGTAATTGTTAATTATACGCATTATTTCCATGTTTGCTATAATTGTTTATGTTTGTATTGTTCTGATTATTTATGTATGACATGGATAACGTGTATGTGTGTATTGTTTTGACATAATGGTCAAATAAAAACAAATTCTTCTTCTTCTTCTTCTTCTTCTTACAAATATGCAGTCCACACACACACACGCATTTACGCATACATACATACATACACGCACAGACCCACATACGAGCGCGCGTGCACCCACACACACAAACACACACACACACACACACACACACACACACACACACACACACACTAAATATACGAGTGTTGGCAAATATATGTGCACCCCTTTAAATCTAAATATGTGATGTCACGCACGAAAATATATTTTAAGTAGTAAATGCAATACTTTCTAGGTGAGTAATCTATCTATATTATGTCATTTTGGTATGAGTATGTCACTAAAAAGGTAGAGCGTAACGCTCTGCAAATCATAGGTAAAACAATATACATAATACGTCGACTAATGTTAAAGCAAGGGTACATTTTCATATAGAAATGTTGTTTCCATAAATTCGCTATATAATAATTACATTACAAAGTATTAGTGTTTATAAAGTATGGAGACTAATTAATTATTTTTGTTTTGCAAAATTTGAAGATGTTACTTACCCAGAGAAGAAAGGTCGCATCTGATTGTAGAACACATTCGGATCCATTTTTTCTGAAATTCACATATGATATACAAGCGTATATATATATAATATATATATATATATATATATATATATATATATATATATATATATATATATATATATATATATATATATATATATATATACACACACATAAAAACAATGATTATATACACTTATACACAATGGTTATGACTAGCCCACACTCAGACATGTCGCAAGAAACAACAATTATTCCATAACATTTTAAAATGTTTAAAAATCGCCTCAATATTTGTTTCAAAGACAAAGAAAGATACATTATATTTTATAGTAATGCTGCCATTCTACTGCCGTCGTCAAAATGCAAATGGAACGTTAGTGCTATGCCTGTAGGTTAATTAATTTAAACAAGAATCACGCAACAGTTAAACAAGGACAACATTTACCAGTTTTGATATACAATTCTTTCACAATGACATTCTCTGGAGGGCTTGTCACGAGTCTATTTACTGAATTTCCATCTTGCGTAGAAAAACATATTTACTAATAATTAGATATAACTGTAATTATCTATCTTAGTCGTCATTTATCATTTAAAAATAGATCAGAATTTACGACCAAGGGTAAAATCGAGTGAATGAGGCGAAGCACGTGTACTTTTGCGCTTAGGAGGACATATTAACAACAATGCTCCCAAATATTTATATATATATATATATATATATATATATATATATATATATATATATATATATATATATATATATAATTTGCTGTTATAACTATATTGTTACACTAATAAGACTCACGAGAGAGTTCAGTCAGGGTGCTGGTCATCTTCAGTAGCGAGTCGTTCACAGTCGCCAGGGCCGCCATCATGCCCTTCTCGTCTGCAGTCGTCATACAGCGCATACATTCCAGTATGGCCTGACACAAATAACACAAACAGGATGTTATTTGTCCAATTAACTTTGTAGTAAAACATGTGTATAAACTATGTGCATTCTAAAATTTAGAGCGATCGGAAAATCTGAGCTCTTAACATAAAAATGTCTTAAAATGTTACACTTGTCAAAATCTTCTATTGTATTAAATTACGCACACGCACACGCACACGCACACGCACACGCACACGCACACGCACACGCACACGCACACGCACACGCACACGCACACGCACACGCACACGCACACGCACACGCACACGCACACGCACACGCACACGCACACGCATGGACTGGGACTGGACTGCTGCTCAAACCTTTAAATGCTGCTTACTGTGAGTCCACGAACGCCGTGGAGTTCTATTTGTGCAGTGTGAAGAATGAAGTAGTCGCCATGTACGCCACCGGGCATTTGACAGACAGTCTGTAGCTCCCTGGATACGACAGTATAAGCAACATCACGCCAACAGGTCAAAACGTAAATGTGATACACACTTTCTGGCACAAACAAATTACAAGAGATTTCCCGCAACACGAAATGTAATGATGCAAAGACTTTCAATGAGAATTGTTGACGTTATTTCTGTATGTAACGACATATTTATTATGCAAATTACCTACGAGTGCTGCTATGTTAGCACATTTGCGAAAACAGCGTAAACATACTAAATGCTATGATTTTAACGTATTTGTCATAATAATAGTTTCGAATACATCAGTAAAATATTAATATATAGCATAGATGAAGTTTATAATATTAATGAATGATATAAAGTGAACATTTGAAAAATAAAAGAACAATAAAATCGAACTCAACAAAATTGGGAACTTTTGTTTGAATGCATCATCAAGTTATTCAATGATCAAAGGAAATATCTACGGCTTCAGTCAGAAAGCCAGATATGCTCTTCTATTTATGAATTGCAAATATGTTTAATTTTATATTTATTGATGTGGTAATAAAAAAGACTGTTTTGAAAGAAACTAGCTTGCCTCAAGCATATGTGCTGTACGGACAAGACAACGGTAATAACAATACGCTGAAACTTACTATGCCAAAGGTAAAGTTAAATATGTGTATACAGGAAATGTACACATACCTATTTGGCCCAACGGGCTTGCAGTTGCCAAGAACTAAACCTGTGTGAGTAATGACAGGTTTCAGGCCCAGACTGTCGGCAACATTGCACCAAGGCACCGACAGCTGACGAGGCAACTTCTGTAAAACAGACATTCTGGTTCAGAGCACCACGTGTCAATCCAAAAACATCAACGTTGTTTAACAGTTCCATATCTACCCTGATAATCCATAGACAAACTCTGTACAAAAATAATATATTTCGAGCAGAATGTTTGGAGTTTCATATGAAATTTTGCAAATTAATGCTTGAATACATTTTAAATATATAACATTTGAAGTTAAAGGTTTACATCAATTAACTGAATATGTAACTAAACTCCAATTCAGCTTACATTTTAAACTTCTAAACACAGAACTTGAGTTAGCACCAATTAAAATTCCTGACATGAATTTATTGTTTCAAATCCAGTTACAAAATACACAGCGAAAGGTCAATGCAATAACTGTAATACAACTACTATATAGTGGGGTGAGGGACAGAGACGGCGAAGGCGGGGAAGATGAATCAGTTGAGCGAGAGATGGGGAGAGTGAGAGTGAGAGAGAGAGAGAGAAAGCGAGAGAGAGAGAGAGAGAGAGAGAGAGGGAGAGAGAGAGTGAGAGAGCGAGAGAGCGGATAGAGTGAGTGTAGGGTGTGCACTAGTAAGCTTTCGTAAGCGTATTAGTGTACACCACACTATTCTCACACGGTCCTGTACGGTAGAGAGAACTTGGGCGACAGAGAGAGAGAGAGAGACAGAGAGAGAGAGACATATAGAGAAGAGTTATGGCTATAGAAGGTAGCTTCAGAAGGCCTTACCTTCACGACCCCTGCGTCCCCTTCCTGCCAGACGTAGCCGCTGCCCATGAAGCTGAGCAGCATGTAGGCCAGACGCCGCTCTCTGTGCCCGCTCAGTCGGCCTGCTGTCAGCAGTGGCATCTGACAACAACATCACCACAGTGGGCAGATTCCACGACAACATAACCAATGCATTTGACTGTTGTAATAATCCGCGATGTTTGGTTATTCATATTGAATATATATTTTACTTTCAAGAACGTCTTTGTTTTTTTCTTAGTTCTTAGGTAGTTTTCTCCAAACAGCCCAAATTTGGGCTAACGCAGGAGTTCTTCTCTAGAATTAGTGAGTCCACTACAGGTTACACATTTACCCCCTGTGTGGGATATTTTACTCCCCCTGGCATAGACACCAGATAGAAGGGACCACCGGCTTTTAGTGTCTTTTCCGAAAGACACAGGCAAATGTGGGGTGAATGAAACTGCCTAAGTTTCGAAACGGCGGTAGGTGGGATTGAACCATCGTCCCTTCGATTGACAGTCCGGCGCTCTACCGCGCGACCACCGCTCCCTTATTTTTTTCTCTGTATACGTCCGGCTGCCTTCTTCCGCAGTTTAAATTTACTGTCGTGACGCATGACACAAACTGGAGTATGATTGGCGGGAGAAAGGGAAGAAACTGCGGGAGGTGATTAACACCTACAGGGGAGCATGCACTGAACAGAGACGTCGGCCAGGAGCAAATATGACCCCAGATTGTGTCACATGGTGTGGGTCATCTGGTTCGATCGTAAGTCCAGTCTGCTGAAGAACACCTCGAGATGCGGCCGAAGTTATGCAGAGAAAAACAACACAAGTTTCCTGATAAATATACTCAGCATTTATATATTATTTTTCTCAAAAATTAAAACATATTTTATGTTGTACTAATTTATACCATCTTCAACAGAGTTTGTCAACAAGTTAATCAACATAACGTACATGACAGTATGATGACACAATACCCTTAGAATATGCCACTAATTGCAGCTGTATCCAAATATACCTCATCGACGGCATCTCTGAGCTTGTGTTGTTCAAGCAGTGAGACCACATTTCTGCCCACTTGACACCAGGCACTGAAGTACTCAGGCAATTCTTCCTATAACAAGAAAACATCATCTTTATCGTTTAACCTAGTTAATAATCTGATAGGTGTATTGATCCAGTATATCACATTTCTTTTATGTTTAAAATTTGTCTATGTAGTACTTTGTCGATGCGGTTTTGGTTGATCGGTTCGCTCATTTCGTATTAGTTCAAACAAACAACACATACTAAATATTAAGGAAACTCATTTACAACATAGTTATTGTTCTTATGATCGGAAAGAAAATACATCTACCTGAGGCTGTAATTCCTTTGTAGTCATATATGAAACCAAACAGATCCTGCACCCAAATCAGGATGGATTGATGCATGCACTGTCTGGAAACCATAAGAACGGAAAGAACTAGTCCCTGTCTCTACCGACTGTTTAAATATATCCTTCGACTCAGTAGACATAACTAAATTATTTTGATTTTCTATGTATATGTGACCCCAGAAACATGTACATGCCGTAAAAATCAGGTGGGCAAATAACACTACATTTGCTCTTACTAAATTCAACAAGGGGAACTACACTCTTCTTCTTCTTCTTCTTCTTCTTCTTCTTCTCCTTCTCCTTCTCCTTCTCCTTCTCCTTCTCCTTCTCCTTCTCCTTCTCCTTCTCCTTCTCCTTCTCCTTCTCCTTCTCCTTCTCCTTCTCCTTCTCCTTCTCCTTCTCCTTCTCCTTCTCCTTCTCCTTCTCCTTCTCCTTCTCCTTCTCCTTCTCCTTCTCCTTCTCCTTCTCCTTCTTCTTCTTCTTATGGTTAGCTCATCACTCTATATGTTAGCCACATGTTTGTGACTAGAGTATTGTCGAGCTTGGTTTTTCAGAGTTGTCCTTCTCTAGAATTAACGAGTCCACTACAGGTTACACATTTACCCCCTGTGTGGGATCTTTTACTTCCCCTGGCATAGACACCAGATAGAAGGGACCACCGGCTTTCAGTGTCTCTTCCGAAAGACACAGGCAATGTGAGGTGAACGAAATTGCCTAAGTTTCGAAACGGCGGTAGCTAGGTGGGATTGAACCACCGTCCCCTCGATTGACAGTCCGGCGCTTTACCACGCGACCACCGCTCCTCACTCATAGTACAATTCGTATCCAACTACTATATTGCGAAATATTTGTCTGGTGCGAGAGTTTGACATTAAATAGGTAGATCACGCTTTCATCAAACACGTGAAAAAAACGTGTCGGCCTACCGCCAAAAATACGAGCTTCTGCCAAGGTTTGGCTTACCTGTGGGTCTTCCAGCATAAACCCCGTCTTCTCAGATATAAAATAATCTTCGAACAGAGGAATTCGCGCCATGTTTCCGTATGTGATAATTCTCTTGCATACACACAGGATGGTGATGTGTCGACTCACCGCTGCCCGGCTATTTATTCTAAATGTACTGGTCTGTTTACGACGTATTTACACAAACAGATCATGGTCTGTTTACGACCTATTCACAAAAACGTTGTTGGAGGCTCAACAGAGAAAGAAAAAAAACTAAATTATCTGCCACTTTTTGAAAGGATCAATTCTTAGTAATCGCTCTTTCCATTGCAGGTTTTCCCCTTCAAGGTTGTACATTATCGTAACCACTTAATCTTGGTCGCTTGGGTAACACAATATTTACTACACAAACGCCTTATTTATTTATTTAGTCTGATAAGACGAAATACTTTTTGTTGATGACGGTTCGCTTGCACCGAAGTCGTGTACCACGCAACTTCAACAATACCCTTCTATGAAATCGCTCGACTCAAGTAAACACGCGATTTACGCAGGACGGTTAAGCAGCCACATTTTGCAAGGGCCGGACGAGAGAAAGATCGAGAGTGGGGCAAAGTCCGACGTAACTGGCTTGCGACAAGGCTCGCTAACGATTGGCGTTGTGTCGCAGCGGAATTACTTCACCCCCTCAGCGCAGTGTACACACACGATGACAGTGACACGTTTGCTCCCTCGATCGTATCGTACCTTAGCTTCACCTTATCGATACTGAGTTTTTAATGCCATATATTGGAATAAATAAGTCCCTGTCACCAAAAACTATTGAAAATGACACAGATCCAGCTGATGTCAGTAGCGAACTGCAGGTGTCGTATTGCATTTAATTTCCCGTACGTTAGACGATCGTAGTGGCTTTTCTTTAACTTACTTCTCCTAGACGCGAGAAACGTATCGGGCACCGTAATACGGCTGCTGTGCATGGACTGACTACGACGAGCGAGCAGAACTAAGGCGATATTGAAGTACCATTACCCGACGAAAGACTTCCGAAATGCAACAGCAGTAGCATTCAGACCACATTTGCATTTTCCGTAGGCGACCATTGAAACATTTCCGTCATTTCCTACTAATCTAGATGAGATCTGTTATTGGCAATTTCAAAGCATATTTACTCTCCTCCATAGACAGAAGTTCTGTGAAAAATTCACAAACGTCTTTTCACCCTTACACCCCTCCATTTCTGCTTGAACCACCCAGGTATTGCCCCTGATTACATCACCAAGCAAATTGATAACTAGCGCTGTATTAATACGCAGTAATGCACCGACTGAAAACTTTCATAATTTGACAGCTGTGATTCGCGGCACAAAAACATCATTTCTACTCACTCCACACTATATATGTAACACGCAGGGTTACTGACTAAATTATTGGGCGGATTGATCCAGGCGATGCTTGCAGCTGTTTTGCATGTATTTATTCACTATTACTTAGAGGCAAATTGATATTTAACTGTGGTAAAGACTGTTACTTGAATTGTTGACAATGGATGCTAAATTTCCTCAGCACTGGTATGCAAATGTTGTGTATTAGAATAAGTTTGAATTGTGTTGTGGGAAACAAATCATTACACCATTATACGACTACTAGAGTATCTGTAACTGTAGATTAACTATTAACTGTAGTTGGGGAGAACCCATAAAACACCTCCCCCTGTTTACCCTGTGGTGCCATGGTCTCATCGTGGCAGCTGACGCAAAGTGAAGTCATATCCTGTTACCACTGGGGTGCAAGGGTTGAGTAATTAAGGAGGATGCAGATAACAACAGATTGCATCCCTAGAAAACTGCGTGGTGACATGTGTCATAACTGCCAGCAAGCCCAGCCGCATCCTATTATTACCAGTGAGCAAGAGTTCTGCAGATAACTTTCATTCCTAGAAAAACCATGGACACTCTCTTCAGACGCAAGAAAGACAACATGTAGGACAGAGAGTACATGTAGTACCGGTACTACCAGTGGTAGTACTGAGCCGGTGCTCAGCTGCGGTAGTGACTGGATTTCCTTGTTGGGGTTTTTGTTTTAGTTTAATACAGAACACACCACAATAAATGGTATAATCATTTACCCGCGTGTTCTGTCTTCAATGGTAAATCCCCCCTTTACATATAATTTATTATTTTCTCATAGAAATTCAGACAACCCGCATAATGCTGTTTCTATAGGGTACCCTTTGGTCTGGTAAAGGCGGACGAACACCTTATTATGGTCTTACATCACTATGCAGTGTAATTGCTTGAACGTCTGTGAGGACTGGTGTTTTGTTGTGATGTGTTATGTTTTGATTTGTTATGCGAATAGAAGTGACAGTTTTGTTCAGCCAACAGGGTATCACAGTTTTCAAATTAAGTTCTATGGCAGTACATGTTTTCGGCGTATTGATACAGGTGCAATTTTAATTGGTGATATCGTCACGACCAATCACTGTCTGGTTTTAGGAGAAACAAAAGGGTGACAGGATGTAGAGTGGTTTCTTGGTAAATGTGGTGTTCTGTTTTCACGAATTTTCCACTGCACTTTTGTCAGTGAGGTGTCAATTTCAGGAAACGTTCTGAACAATTGTTTTCAAGGATATGAAGATAACGTTGTAATAGACGCCTGTGGCGAAACCAAAGGTGGTTTCACCCTGTTTTTCTTTGAATGTACACGTACACACCATTGCGGGCGCGTACATACATGCGCACTCTCTCGTAAACAGACACGTACACTCGTGTTTTTCTGGATCTTCACTTGCGGAGAGTGTCCCAAAAGTCTACCTTCCCCGGTAAGAGGTAAATGTTTCTAAGAATACGAATTCACACAGGAATACGCGATCCCACACGCGACCGCACGCACACAGGATATGTAAGAATTGGCACATGCGTAAAAGGTCCCTGCTTTGCCAGGAAGTTGCGCTTTGCGCAACTGCGGATTCTCACAATTAGCGGTCACGTGATTGCGGTTTCCGCCCAACAACGAGACAACGAGTAGGGCGTCTGCTGTATACGAAGGCGAAGTGGATCCGTGGCAGGTCAGTTTTGTAAATTCTTTCCTCGTATTCTTCCTCTTTGCCTTAATGTGATAGTTATTGATAGCCTTACTATTAAATCGCTTCAATGTTGTTGTAGTAAACGGCTGCGATGACATCGAGATGTGGCTCTACAATGCGTGTGACGCAGCCATCGGATAGGAACTTGAAGAGGCTTTCTTTACGAACGTCGTTCGCAAGGGAAGATACGTCAGATTCGACTGCGAAGCCCGTGTTATAGTGACTTGATTCACACTTATCAGACGTTAAATTATAGGATGTTACGGGGTGTAGATTGGTGTAATTTATTTTGGTAACCATGGTCGGGAGGAGAGTAAACTCCTTTCGCTGTTAAAGCACTGGAAAATCAGACTTCCTCCTCCCCGAAAGGGGTTGGAGGTTCGCCGGCTTGCAGATTCCTTCCATGGCTTACCCGCCGTCTTCAACTGTCAGTCATTTTAAGAAGATATTTTCCATGTCTAATCTGAATGACTGGTTGATTGCTGACGGTGTCTTTTTCGTCATTCGATGTATCATTTTGTTAAGTAATAAAACTGCAAAAACAAATCAAGTGGTGTTCATATATGTTTTGATTCGAAGCGGTTTTCAGTGGCTAGAAGCCTGTGTAGACCTACAGATAATAGACACTAGCGAAATGAGGACTCCACAATTGCACCGTGACAAACATTATGCAACCTGCGACCATTGTAACATTTCCGTTATTTCCTACTAATCTTGAAGATATCTGTTATTGACAATTCCATAGCATATTTACCCTCCATAGACAGAAATTCTGTTTTAAGAAATCGTGAAATTCTCACACCTTACACCCCTCCATTTCTGCTTGAACCACCCACGGATTGCCCCTGATTACATCACCAAGCAAAATGACAACTGTATTAATACGCAGAAATGCACCGACTGACAGCTGTCATAACTTGACAGCTCTGATGCCACGCTGCACAAAAACATCATTTCTACTCACTCTACACTACATAATTTATAATTTGCTTACAGAAATTCAAACAACCTGCATAATGCTTTTTCTATAGGATACCCTTTGGTCGGGTAATGGCGGACGAATAACTTATTGTGGTTTTACATAAGTATGCAGTTTAATTGTGGGAACGTCCGTGAGGACTGGTGTGTTGTTGTGTTGTGTTGTGTTGCGTTGCGTTGCGTTGCGTTGCGTTGCGTTGCGTTGCGTTGCGTTGCGTTGCGTTGCGTTGCGTTGCGTTGCGTTGCGTTGCGTTGCGTTGCGTTGCGTTGCGTTGCGTTGCGTTGCGTTGCGTTGCGTTGCGTTGCGTTGCGTTGCGTTGCGTTGCGTTGCGTTGCGTTGCGTTGCGTTGCGTTGCGTTGCGTTGCGTTGCGTTGCGTTGCGTTGCGTTGCGTTGCGTTGCGTTGCGTTGCGTTGCGTTGCGTTGCGTTTTGATTTGATTTGATTTGATTTGATTTGATTTGATTTGATTTGATTTGATTTGATTTGATTTGATTTGATTTGATTTGATTTGATTTGATTTGATTTGATTTGATTTGATTTGTTATGTGAATAGAAGTGACAGTTTTGTTCAGCCAGCAGGGTTTCACACTTGTCAAATTAAGTCTGATGGCAATGCGTATTTTCGGCGTATTGATACAGGTGCAATTGTAATTGGTGATATCCCCACAACCAATCACTGTCTGGTGTTAGGAGAAACGAAAGGGTGACAGGATGTATAGTGGTTTCTTGGAAAATGTAGTGTTCTGTTTTCACGAATTTTTCACGGCACTTTTGTCAGTGCAAGTTATTTATGCTGTGTCAATTTCAGGAAACGTTCTGAACAATTATTTTTAAGGATATGAATATAACGTTGTAATAGACGCCTGTGGCGAATCCAAAAGTGGTTTCACCCCGTTTCTATTTCAATATACACGTACACACCCTTGCGGGCGCGTATATACATGCGCACTCTCTTGTAGGCACACGTGCATTCGTATTTTATTTGTATTTTCACTGGCTGAGAGTGTCCCAAAAGTCTACCTTCCCCGGCAAGAGGCTAGTGTTTCTAAGAATACGAATTCACACAGGAACACGCGATCGCACACGCGAACGCACGCACACAGGAAATGTAAGAATTGGCACATGCGTAAAAGGTCCCTGCTTTGCCAGGAAGTTGCGCGTTGCGCAACTGCGGATTCTCACAATTAGCGGTCACGTGATTGCGGTTTCCGCCCAACAACGAGACAACGAGTAGGGCGTCTGCTGTATACGAAGGCGAAGTGGATCCGTGGCAGGTCAGTTTGGTTAATGTTTTCCTCGAATTCTTCCTCGTCGCCTTAATGTGATATTTACTGATACCATTACTATTAAATCGCCTCAATGTTGTTGTAGTAAACGGCTGCGATGACATCGAGATGTGGAGTAGCCCCTATAAGCTCTACAATGCGTGCGACGCAGCCATCGGATTGGAACTCGAAGAGGCTTTCTTTTCGAACGTCGGTCGCAAGGGAAGAAACGTCGGATTCCATTCAGGTTGATTTGATGAAGCGGCTGCGAAGCTTTTGTTAAAGTGACTTTATTCACACTTATCGGACGTTAAATGATAGGATGTTACGGGGTGTAGATTGGTGTAATTTATTTTCGGTAATCATTGGTCGGGAGGAGAGTAAACTCCTTTCGCTGTTGAAGCACTGGGAAATCAGACTTCCTCCTCCCCGAAAGGGGTTGGAGGTTCGCCGGCTTGCAGATTCCTTCCATGGCTTACCCGCCGTCTTCAACTGTCAGTCATTTTAAGAAGATATTTTCCATGTCTAATCTAAATGACTGGTTGATTGCTGACGGTGTCTTATTCGTCATTCGATGTATCATTTTGTTAAGTAATAAACCCGCATAAAACAATCAAGTGTTGTACCTATTTTTTGATTCGAATTTGTTTTCTGTGGCACGAAGCATGTGAATACCTACATATAATAGACACTAGCGAAATGAGGACTCCGCAATTGCACCGTGACAAACATTATGCAACCTATGTTGAGTTTTGCTAAAACTCGGCTAGGTTCAGATGCATATACGCACTAAACGGTGTGATTGCTCACCGTGAATCCTTATCCATTCCTTATACTCAGCACCACGAAATGGGAGAAAACACCAGGTCGGGTTGTAATATAAAATTCAGGGGAGGAGTGAGAGTACCAACGGATAAATTGAGTTCAAAGAAGAACGATTGCAGTTATTTGTGACTATTGCAATAATGGCATACGCTGCACAGAACAATGAACACGACTAGTTGGACTATGGTTATGCATCTTTTAGTGGGTATTTGTAGGTTCACAGTTTCATACCTCAGAGCCATAGAGGATTCTAAAGGTTTTTGAGGGGTAGCAGTCCCCCTACTTCGTCGCGCTTTTGCCTCGCTATGTTTTCATTAGAATAACGTATCCCATATACGCTTTGAAGCAGAAGTGCCCCAACCACATTTAGATACGCTGGAAACAGAAGTGCCCCTACCACATTTAGATGATCCACCATGGATATTCTTGAGTTATGAACGTCGCCGCGTACAGGCATCAAATATTCTACACCCTCCACCCCACCCCCCGCCCAGCCTCGCCCCCGGCTTGTCTTTTGACGTCGAGATTCGATGACCGAGAAATTGCGAACGTCGACGCGAAAAATATCAAATGTACATAATTTATTATGTGCTCACAGAAATTCAGACAACCTGCATAATGCTGTTTCTATAGGGTACCCTTTGGTCGGGTAATGGCGGACGAACATCATTTTCACCACTGGAACTCTCCTTTGAAAGAAAGTAAACAATGTCGGAACATTGTAAATGATACGCGCGCATGTACCGCTGATAAACACGCAGATACGTAATCAAATGAGGTGTGTGGGTGGTAAAGTCTTCTTAAATATAAACACTGACATATATCTGCATGTACACATAGTTATTTTGTAAACACATAGGATTTGTTGTTTATGCCAATCCAGAGCTGTCAAGTATCCCGATTTATCGGGAGATCTCCCGGAAATATAGCAAAATAAACCCAATCTCCCGATCTCCCGGTTTTGATTTGCAACCTTCCGCAAAAGAATCGTTTTGTGTTTTTTTACGCGTATTTTTCGATTTGTTTGCCGGCGCACCGTTTTGCCAGCTGTGAGTCATCTACGGTAAACGGAAAGTGCCGAGAGCAGCCGAGCGGAGACTATAGAAGTATATCCAACCGCAGGGTCTGTGACCTGTTGGCCTTCAAGGTCAATGCAAGCAGCAGCTGCTAAAGTATAAAACTTGACAGAGGCTTGGCAGATGGTGTCAGGAAGGCAGTCAGCAAGGCGAAAGCTGACCTTGCAGTAGCAAGAGCTGAAGAACACATGATGGAAATGAAGACGCTAGAAGAGCACATATAGAAATGGACAGAAATGCAGTTCTGCTTGAACTATTTATTTTGTGACTGCTGTTTATAGCTAAAATAAAATGTTACAATACCACAACCATATCCATTTTTATAATAGTGAAAGAATCTTGAAAGTCTCTGTAAACCCCAATAAAAAATATATATTAATTATAAATCCACACATGAAAGTTTAAAATATAAAATAATATTATTTAAAATATAGTTCACTTTCGAAGAGTTATAGGTGCTAAATATAAGCAAAAAGGCAGGAAATCACGTATTTGGCAATCTCAATTACAATTTTTTCCGGGGGGGCATGCCCCCGGACCTTCCTAGCATTCTCGGTTGCTTCGCAACCTCGGGCAAGGCGCTTCGCGTCTTGCATATATTTCTCCCTCTTTTGACATACTGTAGGAAGGAGATCTCCCGCTTCACACTCAATTCAACTTGGCAGCTCTGCCAATCTTATTGTTAAACTATACTTACTTGCCTAACGACAGTCAATGCGTAGCGCGTAGGCCTGCGCGGCCAGTGGACTGCCACTGACTGACTGACTGACTGACTGACTGACTGACTGACTGACTGACTTGGCGAATGGCACTGCAAATGCCATTGCAAAACATGGGGATGGATGCCGTTGGAGGAACAATCAAAAAGAAAGAACAGATAAGATGATCAAGCCCAGAACTAGGTCAAACATTGGCAATATATGTTGGTAACTAGTTTTTTGGCTGAGTAATCTGCCAAGTCCCATTATTCTTTCATTTGGCAGACAGATGGAAGACAAGGAATTGGGTTGTGATGAAACATTCCAAACAACATGAATGCTCAACTCACAAGCGCAGGTCACACACGCACACGCACACGCACACGCACACGCACACGCACACGCACACGCACACGCACACGCACACGCACACGCACACGCACACGCACACGCACACGCACACGCACACGCACACGCACACGCACACGCACACGCACACGCACACGCACACGCACACGCACACGCACACGCACACGCACACGCACACGCACACGCACACGCACACGCACACGCACACGCACACGCACACGCACACGCGCACGCGCACGCGCACGCGCACGCGCACGCGCACGCGCACGCGCACGCGCACGCGCACGCGCACGCGCACGCGCACGCACACGCACACGCACACGCACACGCACACGCACACGCACGCGCACGCGCACGCGCACGCGCACGCGCACGCGCACGCGCACGCGCACGCGCACGCGCACGCGCACGCGCACGCACACGCACACGCACACGCACACGCACACGCACACGCACACGCACACGCACGCACACAGTACAGTTGCGTATAAATAGTTTACTAGTTTCCGTGCATGATTTTTCAACTTGCATAGGCCTAATTGTTGTACTAGCACAGCACATTTGTCTTGCTGGATAACTACTTGTATGCAGGTCGTCAATTATAATTGTCAATACTCAATAACACTTTCATTCCAAACAAATTTCATTATTTCACAACTAGCAATGTTCTACTTACTTCTACGTTTCGTCCACCATCGGCGGCCTTCTTCAGGAACTGAATGTTCAGTGGTCACTGCTCGCTAGATGGCGTGGCGAGCAGACTGTCCCTCAAGTGACTTAGTCTGTAGTCCACCTCGTCTCTTTTTATAGTTGGTTCCGTCTTCCTAATCCAGATGGCTTCTTTTATCCAACGCGCACACCAGAGTAAGTTGTGAGTGACTGGCTGTCACACGGAGAGAGGTTGTGGCACTCGCACTACTACAACCTGATGGAGAGTCTTCGGCAGAGAGACCCGGACAGGTTCAAGAACTTCACCAGATTGGAGCCGGCCTTGTTTGATGAGCTGTTGGACCCCCTCAGGGTGCGCATCACCAAGCAAAACACCCCGTACCGTGATGCCATAGAACCTGGCCTGAAGTTAGCTGTGACGCTGCGCCATTTGGCAACTGGGAACTCATATATTGACCTGGGGTACAGCTTCCGTGTCGGAGACAACAGCATCAGCCTGTTTTGGCAGAGGTGTGCCAAGCCATCATTGATGAGTTCCTTGATGAAGCTATTCCGGCACCTATGACCAAAGATGAGTGGAAAGCCATCGCTGAAGAGTTCCAGAGACGCTTGGCGAATAAAAGTGACACAGCGAAACATTGGCAAGGGGTTTCGCCGCGCATGCGTTGTGTAGTCATTTCATTCGTAAGGCGTTCACAAGCATTCGCAAAATTCGCAAGGGCATTTGTAAGTATTCTTAACATTCGCAAAGGATTCACAAGAAGTTCGACAAATTGATTGTTAAGTAATCGTAAGCTTCGTAAGAAATTCGCAAGGATTCGTAAGAAATTCACAAGCATTCGTAACCATTTGTAAGGCCTCACTTGTTTTAGTAATTCTCCTGGCCAATCGTATCATTTTTGGCGAATTTGCCGCAAATATCATTTTGTTTATATTCGCAAGGATATTCGCCACTGTGTGAGAGAAGCATAAGGATGTGCATGTTAGTTCATGCTGTGTGCATATCTTTCTTTGTTGTATTATTAGGACCAGAAATGATTACTTTTTGATGCTGCAATCAACAAGATTAGTTATGTGACATCATCCTCATTGTACTGGTCCTCTCATTATTGTACTCACTTATATATTGGTCACATACCATGACCATGAAGTTGTTAATAAAGACCAATCGCTATTAATAGCGATTTGTCTTTATGGTCACACCTCCAATTCACCAAATAAAGTAGTTACCAGCTTACCCATGGCATAAGCTGTGTGATGTCTACACTGAATTTTTTTATTACGATAGACCATATTGATCTGTATTGATATGTTAATAAGCACACACACACACACACGCGCGCACGCACGCACGCACGCACGCACGCACGCACTCACGCACGCACGCACGCACGCACGTATGCAATGCAATGCAATGCAATGCAATGCAATGCAATGCAATGCAATGCAATGCAATGCAATGCAATGCAATGCAATGCAATGCAATGCAATGCAATGCAATGCAATGCAATGCAATGCAATGCAATGCAATGCAATGCAATGCAATGCAATGCAATGCAATGCAATGCAATGCAATGCAATGCAATGCAATGCAAGAAAGAATGGCTAATAATGATTTAGAATGTAATTTTGACAAGCTACACTGTGTAACTGACATGTAATGTGACACTCATATTTCATATTGAATGATTATTACAGTTATGAGGATTCACTATGGCTGTACATGTACAATTTTGTTTCTTGTGCTCGCTCCTACTACTACTACTACTACTACTACTACTACTACTACTACTACTACTACTACTACTACTACTACTACTACTACTACTACTACTACTACTACTACTACTACTACTACTACTACTACTACTACTACTACTACTACTACTACTACATATATATATATATATATATATATATATATATATATATGCACGATAATAACAAAAGTAGTATTTGGAAATAGAAATACACAGAGCCTTTTATGAAGAATTGCATGTGCTGTAGGAAACATTCATTAACATTTACATTTAATAAATAAAAATTATTATTTATTATCATTTTATAATATGTATGTTCACTATCTGTATAATTATAATTAGACAATATCTATTTATGTAATCAGCTTAATGTTTTAGAAAGCTATGACTATACCCTAAATCATTATGTATAGTGTATAAGCTTAGTCTTTTTTATTTTATTTATTAAATATAATACTTACCAGTATATAAAGTTAAAATATTCAGATGTTTCCTTATGTTTTATAATATGAGTTGTTATAAGCTGGTTACTAAGCCACACTGGTATGTATGGGAGTATGTTCAATGCGTGGAAGAGCCATAACAAAGCCGCCATCTTGCTCAATATTGACGGTGTGGTTTCGGCCCTCGACGTTCCGGCGCTCATAAATATACCCTGTTCACTATATTATGTCTTTATATTTGCAGATGAGTTGCATTATAGCAATATTAAACTACACATAAAGTATCAATTTCATACGAAGCGTATAGATATGTTTTAAGTCCGCTGCTACCCTTTTCGGGGTCCGTTCCGGGGGTTCCGGGCAGTTGGTTCCGGAAAATGCAGTCCCTACTGCGCCTAACCAGTTGTCCAGCTTGACCAGCTGGGCGTGACATTATACGTCAGTGCCCTCTGGTGACTAGAAGTATCCACCAGGCCGGCGAGTTGTACCTAGCAACCAACCCCGGTGCGTTGCCGTTGGTTGCTAGATACAGCTCGATTTTTTTATGACTATGTGTATAGTAATACTTTTTTGGATATACACAGTCGCCGGTGGGAATAACCTTCTTCAATATAATATCATAACAAAGAAATGCCGGCTACGAACGCATGAAAGTAAAACAAAACAATACTCCTCGTCATATGCTATTATTCAACAACAGCCAAGAACTGTCTATCACATTATAGAGGGTGTGCAATGACATCACACTATTCGTGCTCACAACCCCAGCGGCCATACTGGAGTACAAGCGAACTCCTCGTAACCCCGCGCATTGTGTATGTTCACCGAACCGCTAAGTTGTTTGCGTTGTAATGGGCACCGCGCAGTATGCTTCAAACGGTGTTTAAAGCTATAAAACTTGCTAAAGTACTACAGGTCGACACATTAGACGGGTTGCCAAAGCAGAGGTATTTAGACAAGACCCGAATCGTTGATAGCATAGATCCAAAATATACACGCTAAAGCTTTCTAATATTATTGATCATAATCACTGATCCTGAAAACATCGGCATAGACACAATTCTGTGACAGTATCATGCATACCTTTGCCAATATTGAATAACATAGGTAATGAACGCACCAATTTGCATATCACAAATTCCCCAAGGTTGTCGGAATGATAACCCAAATGGATTTTATCAGTGGCACCTTGCGATGACAAATCCACCATAAAACCGTATACTATAGACAATTCATAGGTTCACAAATGACAAAATGGACTAACGACGAATTCAGTGAAATAAAGTTACCAACACGTGTGGAATACATCGTTCGTTCTGAAAATCCACTTTATTACAAATCGACCGTTTTATCATTTCCCGGCAATTTCCGACCCGCGGTGTACGTTACTGTTATAAGGGATTATATATTGTGGACCTTTTTGTTAAGTTAGTGCGTAGTATTAAATACAGGGGGGGAAGAGTGTCGCAGCTAGCAGCGCCACACAGCGCCACACAGCGCCACACGGCGCCACACGGCGCCACACGGCGTCACACGGCGCCACACAGCGCCACACGGCGCCACATGGCGCCACACGGCGCCACACGGCGTCATACAGCGCCACACAGCGCCACATGGCGTCACATGGCGCCACACGGCGCCCCATGGCGTCACACGGCGCCATACAGCGCCACCCAGCGCCTCACGGCGCCACACGGCGCCACACGGCGCCACACGGCGCCACACGGCGCCCCACGGCGTCACACGGCGCCATACAGCGCCACACGGAGACCACAAAACGCTGTTTTGCTGTCCGTTATGCCGCCAAGCGTGACCGTCGCTTATGAAGAGCAGCAGAAACGGCACCCAGGGCTTGCATCTGATCGACCGTACATGACACCACGACAACATCCAACACGACGACAGTTATCGCCGCGCCACACCCGCACAGTAAGTGTCATTACAATACTTCCTGCAGATGTGCTTTACACTTTACCTGCTTGCCAGGCCTGTTCAATCAAACACCATCGAAATTTCTCTTGGAACCATCCAGACTCACCGCAATTAATGCCCGGTAGCTCGTACAACTAACCAACACTGCCAGGTATTGATTCATACAGCTGGTTGAACTGGAGCAATATAGAGTGAAAAAGGTTGCCCAAAGTTTAACACCGCAGTACAGAATTCGAACCCGGGTTCTGTTAGTCGAGAGTCCGAGGCTCTATCAATGAGCCACTGCGCTCTACATTTAAGTTAAACTAAGTTAGCCTTTTTTGATAAATTGCAATATATTCTAGATTTAACTAAATTATATAAAACCAACGTCAAAAGCGAAAACAATGGATCATGTTATGTTGCAAGTTGTCAGTTATAATCCTAGACACAGTTGACATCATTCACACGTAGGCACGTGTGCGTGTTCGTGGGTTCGCGGACATGTGTGCGAATAGACATGTGCTCGTTTGCTTATGGATACCTGCAGGTGTATGTGCGTGCGTGTGCACTCTCTTATATGTGTGCATATGTGTTAGTGCGCATGTATTTGTGACTGCATCTGTGTATCGGGTTTTTAAATTAATATTTGCTCCTGAGACATGTTATGGGAGATGGACGCCGACGATGACTGAAGCACGTCTGACCGTTGGGCATAGCAACACACACGGCGCCTTCACCAAACCGTGATTTGCAAAGTGCAATTTTCAGGTGCAACCGAACGACAGAGAGAAAGTTAGTGCCAATGGCGGTATTGTCAAGGCACATTATTTAGTAGTCTACATAAACATTTTATTGCTGAGTTCATTGTGTTGGTGACAGTATCCAATAAAACCGTCTGTAGACCAAGTCGAACGACGGGTCTTTACGTACCGTTTTATTGCAGGGCGTATCTCCATAAGCCAGCGCCACCACGCCTCCATAGTCATTGACCCTTTCTGTGCTGCTGGGGGCTTTGCAGTGCTCTGCATGCTGGTTATGTTGGCCTACCCTTCCACGCTGGCCAGTGCGGGTTGGAAGGGATAGGCGATATGAGGTGAACACAATTGCCCAGGTTTCGACACATTGTTTGTATAAGTACCGAACTACCGACCAGCCGGATTCGAACCACACACACGCACGCACACACGCACGCACGCACGCACGCACGCACGCACGCACGCACGCACGCACGCACGCACACACACACACACACCCACACCCACGCACCCACACCTATATATATATATATATATATATATATATATATATATATATATATATATATATATATATATATATATATATATATATAGGGCTTTGTAGTGCTTTGCGTGCAGGTATTGTTGGCCTACCATTCCATGCTGGCAAGTGCGGGTTGGCAGGGGCACACAAATACTTCACTTCAATGAACGTGCCCGCTTCCATAAATGGTCCTATTGTATCCCATGCCGCACATATTTCAGGACCCGACCTAGGTATGAAGGGCCTTGCTATGTTCTGCTTTCACCTGCTTACACTCTTTAGAGCGTCACAAGGGGTCATCAAGAAGATGCATGGTAGCTCCCGTTATAACGTCCCAAATCACTCTTCAGGAAGGTGTTGCTACTCATTTATAGTGTATGAGCTACTTGTGTCTCGAATTATCTTCAGAAATGTTAAACAGAATGAATACTGTGAAATCCAGCCGGTTCACAAGTGCGGTTACGCGTGTAGGCGCGCGCGCGCACACACATACACATTATTTAAAATATAGAATACCACACTTACATACACATACGCACGCACGCACGCACGCACACACACACACACACACACACACATACACGCATACACACAAACAAACACACAAACACACACACACACACACGCACGCACACACGCACGCACGCACGCACGCACACACACACACACACACACACACACACACACACACACACACGTATGCACGCAGTCACGCACAAATGGACGAAGTAGGACAAATACAAGTCTATCTCGGGACAAAGGTAGTAGACACATTACAATGATATAATAATAATAATAATAATAATAATAATAATACTAATACTAATACTAATACTAATACTAATACTAATACTAATACTAATACTAATACTAATACTAATACTAATACTAATACTAATACTAATAATAATACTAATAATAATACTACTAATAATAATAATAATGTTTTTCTATAGCGCTAATTCGCGCATGGCGGATCAATGCGTTGTACAAGACATATAATAAATGTATTAATAAATGTAGATGTAAATTAAATAAATTAATATAAATCAAATCAAAGTTTGGTTTTACCATATACATCAGTAAACCTTTGTATGTAAATTATATAAATCAATTTTTAATATGAATTAAACACTATTTTAAAGGACAAAAAATTGCAAAGGTTTCGTGTCATACATCTAATAGAGTTTATACAAAGTAACAATTTCCACATATACTCAATTTTGTAACGTCAGCGGTTTACTCAGAATGTGACCTTAAAGTCTAAAATTCTACTGAAATCCACTATGGCTTAGACGCGGCCATCGGTTAACTTGGCTTGGCCAATAAGGGCGCGGCATTCTAGGTCTCTGCTGAAGCCGGTCAGATTCCTGCGACAACTTCGAGGCTTCGTTCAGTTGGAGCAGCTGCTTAGACGTGTATCTAAATCTGTGGTCAAATCTATGGTATAAACTTTTGTAATTATGCCTTACTGTTCGGCATACGGTTGCAGTAATAGTTCCGTGAGAAATTTTGATCTATCTTTTTTTTCTTTCCCGTTGAAACAACCGGTAGGATTCACAATTGCGGGTACTTTTGCAGTTTAGGCCTGCACCTCGAGAAAACCCACCAAAATTATCACCTACGATGACCAAACTTCGCAGAGCGTATCTACTACACCTGTACTACGCGTATACACTAGTCACGTGATCAAAAACACATTAATGCCTGAAATCGATCAAAATGTGTCAGTAAATAACGCCTCGCCGAATCACTACTGAAACAGTACACTGCGTCAGGTGGCGCCACCATCTTGCTATCGTTAAACCGTGGGGTCAGATCGTATTGACTTACACATTTTGATCGATTTCAGGCGTAATTCAGGTGTAGTAGATACGCCCTGCGAAGTTTGGTCATCGTAGGTGATCATTTTGATGGTTTTTTCGAGGTGCGGACCTAAACTACGCACAGCGCCTCTAGCCGGATTTATGAATAACTAATATGCAGGGAATCTGTGGAGAGCGCCGAGGCTTCGTGACGTCATTCTTCGTCTAACATGGAGTAGCTCATAGTATTTAGATTACTGAGTGTTCAAAATATTTTTCGGGTAAACCGCTGGCGTTAATTTTTTTTAGTATATGTGGAAATTGTTACTTTATATTAACTTTATTAGGTGTATGCCACGAAACCGTTGCCATTTGTTGTCCTTTAAAGATGTAAAGTAATTCTAAACCTTTGTATGTAAATTATATAAATTAATATAAAATGAAAACCTTTACTAAATCTGTGTATGTAAATTATCTATACATTAATCTAAAACATAAACACTGATTAAAACGTGTATAACCCTAAAAAGAAATTATCAAGCAGTGTCCGTCATTTCACAACAATTTGAATTAATTTAAATGTCTAGTAAAAAGATATGCCTTTAAACACTTTCTAAACATAGATAATGTTCCAGATGCACGAATGTTCACAGGTAATTCATTCTATAGTTGTGGTGCTTCTGCGCCAAATGCCGAATCGCCAATACACTTCTTTGTTATGCCTTGGTGCAATGTTGGCGCATAGTTCTGGCGTAGGCGTCCGTCACGCTTTCGTGGTTGAACAAGTTCTGCCAGATAAGACGGCGCCAAACCATTCATGCATTTAAAAGTCATTACCAACATTTTAAAGACGATTCGGCTCTCAAATGGCGGCCAATGCAGCTCCTTCAACACTGGTGTGATGTGGTCGTGGTTACTGGTGCGTTTTATTAGCCTGGCTGCATTGTTCTGGACACGCTGTAACCGAGCTGTCTGTGATAACGGTATGTTATGTAACAGTGAGTTGCAGTAGTTCAGGCGAGAGGTGACGAGAGCGTTAACTGCGCTTTTCGCGGCTTCGGTTGTTAGGTAGTGCCGTATTGATGACAGTCTGTATAGATGGTAGTTACATGCTGCACACACAGCAGTCACATGATCTGTCATCGACATATGTTGGGGGTCATGTGAACTCCTAGATTCCTTATGCGGTCTGATGATGAAACCGTGTCATCTCCTATCGTCAAGGAGCAACCCCCGTACGTCTTCAGATGATGTTTTGAAGTAAATATCATCTTATTATTGTCATCGTTTAATTTCAACATGTGCAACGCCATCGATCGTCTGACTTCCCCAATACTGTCTGTGAGTCGCCTCGCAGTTTCCACTTCGTCGCCTGGTGTAGCGGGATTGTACGACGCATATAGTTGAATGTCGTCGGCATATTTATGGTATTTTATGCCATGTCAGGACCGCGTTCTGTGGCACACCACTTTGTAGCGGAATAGTCGCGGATGTTGACACAATAATAATGACAACAATCATTTTTACCAATACACACACACACACACACACACACACACACACACACACACACACACACACACACACACACACACACACACACAGATATATATATATATATATATATATATATATATATATATATATATATATATATATATATAGAGAGAGAGAGAGAGAGAGAGAGAGAGAGGAGAGAGAGCGAGAGAGAGAGAGAGACTGAAATAATTTTATAAATTAATACATCACAGCCTCATAAATTGGTGCAGTGTTAACTACCTTTGTCCGCCTGTACCGATATGCGAAATAGACTTGTATTTACCTGTTTCGTCCATTTGTCAGCCATTATTACAACAAACCTGCGGAGTCGTTGCAAACGTTAACATATCAAGATTTCTATAACATCAGTGGTTACGGCGGGTATTTGTTTTAAGTACAATGTCGTTATTTGCAGAAGACATATAAAAAGGTAAGTTCATATATAGCGCAGTATCGAATCTTCAGGATTGCTCAAAGTGCTTTACATTTTGGTTCCCTGGCAGATTGATCAATCTGACACCATCTCATCTTATCTAGGAAGCATCCAGCCATATGTTGCAATTAATGCGCGAAGGCTGCTCGTACACATATCCACCACTGCTAATAGTCAGGTACTCATTTATACCGCTGAGTGAACTGGAGCAATGTAGAGTGAAAAAACATGCCCAAAGGTTTTAATACCGCAGCACAGGATACGAATCCAGGTCTTCTTAGTTGAGAGTACGTAGCTCCATCCCGAGCCACTGCGATCGACATATATTACTGTAACATGGTTCTGCAAGTTATAACTGTTCCCTGCATTTTAGGGATGACAAAATAAAAAATAATTTTGACATCCTTTTTCATATTCTGAATATAAAATAAATATATATGCACCAAAATAATGTGCCAAATAT
Organism: Oasisia sp. SBJ-2009; assembly: GCA_964017155.1. Taxonomy (NCBI): domain Eukaryota; kingdom Metazoa; phylum Annelida; class Polychaeta; order Sabellida; family Siboglinidae; genus Oasisia; species Oasisia sp. SBJ-2009. Next base: position 36,815,327 of record OZ024860.1, read on the forward strand.
CAATCGGTTACAAAAAAGAAGTATCAAATAGTCAAATTTACCAATAGGAAAGTGAGAAATTATATTCAGCCCAGTAACGCAGACACATACACTCACGCCGTAGCCTACCTGGTAGTAACGCAAGTACATAACATGTCAAAATAATATTATGTTTCGACAGGTCGTCCCTATTTTATGTGTGTTCTTCTATTGTTAGTGTTATGTTTAATGCAATATAAACGATATAATATCATCACACTTTTTTTCTTGATATATTTGCCCAAGATGAGATGCGCTACAAAGCATGATTTTACGCAAAAAAGTACCTTTTTACATCTTCAACAATCAGTCATACAACTTTCAATTACTTTATATAATGCTTCGCAATTCGGCAAAAAAATATGTTTCCACTTTCCCACTGGACAAAACATCGCGGAGCATACGACAGTTGAGCAAAGGGCGTACCGTTTTTATAGCATTATTCGTTGAGACGTGAAATATGTACCAAGTGGTTACTGCGAGTAGCCTACATGCCAAACGTCACTTACGTTCCAACGTGTAATCGGATTGCTGGCAGTTACCTTGTGAAGGTCGATCGATTCACATAATTAGATTTTGTATGTGATGTCGTGACGTTATATCTGGAGGCTTTTAATCTACTGGTCTCGCCTCTACAACCGGCGGACTGCTAAACTGGTGGCTCCTAGTCAAAGTGCCAACGCTTGTTACGTCAGTCCTCCACATACTACACTTTTCACACTATCATGGCAATGAGCACAGGCACCACCGCTAAGCTTCCCATTAACTCACCGAGAATCACGCAGGCATCACGACAGCAGACCTTTTTTACTTGTATTTTTAAATTAAAAGTGAAAAACAGTTTCTGTTTTTCACTTTTATTTTAACGATTAATGTATGTGTTTATGTATGACACAGTTATTATTCTTTATGTCTATGTTTATGTTTGTATGAAGTAGGTAAAAGAAGCATTAAATAAACATGTTAAGGTTGTTCATGAGTTCATTTGGTAGTGTGTGGTGTGCGTGCACGCTTATATATGTGTAAGTTTCTATGTTTCTGCGTGTGGGTACATGTGTGTTGTGATATATTTTACATGTGCGTGCGATCATGCATTCCTCTTGTCCATGTTGCCAACGCTTGGTTTAATATGAGCCATTTGGGAAAAACACCTCCTTGTTCTCATAACAAAATTAAACAACCTAGACATGCAATAATGTACACATCATTAGTCGATCACGATTCCTTTCAGTCATAATTACACATACATACACACACACACACACACACACACACACACACACACACACACACACACACACACACTCACACACACACACACACACACACACACACACACACACACACATACATACATACATAAATATATACATACATACATACATACATATAATACAGTACGCGTACATCCCTTTACTCGATCAACGTTCATCCTGGCGTAGACATTCTTCAGTTAGAATGATTGTTGCACATAGAATACATACTGCTTTCACAGTGTTACAAACTCACAGGTTTTCGCAAGTCATACCCGTTTACATTAGAGAGGAATGTGTATTTATCCAACTTGGAACAACCCACTTACTGTAGTGGACGAAACCAGTGTTGCCACCTGCCGGATACCGTAAATTAGTTATTTTAACGCCAGGGGTATCATTTCACCTATTGTAGTTTTAAGATAAACACAGTACTGCTGTGCGGTTTTTTGTTCGACACCAATAATATTTGGTGAACTAGTTATAAAATATTAAATTATTCGAACGACGTAATAATGCAATTTTATGTGCTCGACTACGATACTTTCAAGTATGTTTGAATCAATTGACTGAACCTTGTTAGTATACTTTTCTACCTTGTTACTGATGCAGTTTGGTCATATGTGGGGTAAAAGAGATAAAATACAAATACAAATACTCGTGATAGTTTCATTTAAGGGTTTCAAAAACAAATACAATTGCAACTTCAAAGTACTTAAATTCAAGTAAATTAGAAAGTATTTCAAATAATTTTGCAAATACTATTTACAAGATAACCTTCTGCAAAAACAATAGAATAGTTGATAGTGATATATATGTTGCGGATGTTGTTGAGAGCACCTACGACGTACGTATCGTTATCAAACGACGGGCAGGCTAGTGAAGTTTATTTTTGGAATTGCACAGTTGACCAGTTGAAGATGGCTTCTCTGGAATGCTCTGATAATTATGTCAATGACGTCCCCGTAATGTTTTTCTAACTGACTATCAAACTGGTATTACACAAAACCAACAAATGTTTTAAATAAGCAGTCGAAGTACTCCAGCCCCGTCAGTTTGCGCTAGCCTTCTGATCACGCTCCACGTCTGTTGACCACCTGTTGATATCGCTTCACCGACTGTCGCCCACTTTCGTGATCTCGCCAAAAACAGAGCCTGGTTTATAACATGTTGTTTCACGGCTTGCTGCTATAAGGTCGCATTACTCTTTTGGATTT
>OZ024860.1:36822814-36830314 GCA_964017155.1 Oasisia sp. SBJ-2009
AAAAGTTGAAAAACAAGCGGAAGTATTGATTGATAAGTATTATTTTTGTGCTAAGGTTATTCATAAGGGTGTACTAGACATATATTGAGTGGCAGTTTTGGTTAAATTTAGTTAGTAAACAGTATTTTTGAACAAATTAGTATACGTGGGTGATAATAGGGTAATCTAGCCTTCGACAAATTGTAAACAAGACTGAGCAAAATCTGTTTATTTGATATCGTATATAAGAGACAAAGCAATAAGCGTAACAACTATATGTGTAAGGTAACACTCTGAATAGGTATCATTGTTATTAAAAATAAACAAGCTTTTTAGTAGGAATCCTTAGTTTGTGCAGACTATTATTTATAGTGGGTGAAATAGGGTAATCTAGCTTTCAACAAGATTGTAAACAAAATTTAGCAAATCTGATAAATTGATATGATATATAACAGATAAAGTGGTAAGCAAAACAGCTGCATACATAGGATAATTCTTTGATTCGGCGCCATTGTTATTAAAAATAAGCAAGTGTTTTAGCAGGAAGCCCTAGTCTGTTTATATAGGTAGTGTCCAAAGTATCCGCTAGGGAACGGTACCAGTACAGAATAAAATTATTGTTCATGGTAGCATAGGTAGTAAGTTGTTTATAACACGTAGTGTGCTGCAGTTGCTGTACACAATAAACAAACAGTCTTTCTAAAGACTAAGTTGGTATAAACTAAGTTGATTTGATCAATCGTATTATGGCACCTTCCAAGCGGCAAGTGAAGGCAAGGAGGCACTTGCTGTGTGATCACTGCCACAGCTTGGTGGATTTTGCCTTATCGGGATGCGGAAAGTCTTGGTCAGAGACAACGGAGGAAGGGTTTACTTTCCAATGTTTAGGGTGTTGGAAAGTGGACTGTCTGACGGCAGAGCTAGCTAAGCTAACGGATCTTGTGAAGGGGATGGAGAGAGGAGGGAGGATGATAGCAAGGAAAACAAATGGAGAAAGAACAACAGAAAACATGCCATGCATGAAGGACACAGTGGAGAAAGTGACAGTAGAGAAGGAGGGGGGGACAAGGGGACAGGAGATGATAGAAGTAGATGCGACAGGAGGAAAGACGAAGGGAAGAAAGGAACTGAGAGTAGATGTGACCAAACGGAAGTCAATAACAAGGAAGATGTCAGGAAGAAAAGAGACAGGAAAGAAAGGACCAACAGAGAAAGCGGCAGGGGGGAAAGTCAGCAACCAGGGAGATGCAAAACGGAGGAGCTACTCTGAAGCAGTGATCGAGGGTGCATTGAGAACAGAAAGGGTTTTTATGGGCGACTCAATTTTGCGAAAGACGGACAAGACGTTAAACAAAGGAGAAGATGTTGTTGTTTGTCTTCCGGGCGCTCGGATTGAGCATGTGACAGATAGGGTAGAGAACGTGTTGGGGCATGGCCAGGGAGGATCTATATTAGTACATGTAGGGACGAACAATGCAGACAGGGAGGGGACAACTAGAATAGTGCAAAGATACAGACAGTTGGTAGGGAAACTGAAGAAGACAAGAGTTGAACAGATCATTCTCTCAGGAATCTTGCCAGTAATCGGAGGAAGGGGAGCAACCTATAGAAACTGTAAGAGGATGGCAATCAATGCTCTGGTGGAGCAGATGTGTGAAGGAGAAGGAGTTGGATTTGTAGATTTGTGGGGATACTTTGTTGGGAAGGAAGATATGTACGTGAGAGATGGCCTCCATCTAAGCGGAAAGGGCGCAGCAGTGTTCTCCGAGAACCTGCTTCAATCTATGGACAGAGGAACAGGTTGCAATTTTTTAAACTAGTTTCGCAGGGGGGATACACAGAGAAGCCAAATACTAGAGGCATAGCTAAAGATAGCAAAAAGAAATCAGCAAAAAACAGCCTGGAAAGCCCTACGAAATTTGGTTATAAATGTGTTTGTTTAAATGCAAGGAGCATAGTAAACAAAAGAAATGAACTAAACATTATGGTAGAAGATATTGACCCTCACATAATAGGTATAACTGAATCTTGGGCCACCCCCGATATATCAGATGCCGAATTAGGAATGACAGGATATGTAATGTTTAGGAAAGATAGATTAGGAAGAAGGGGAGGCGGAGTTATTTTATATATTAAAGAATCCATCCAGGCTTACGAAATAAAATTAGAAAAAGAAGCAGAATGTGAAGCTGTCTGGTGTAACATAGTTACAGGAAACTCAACATTAACTGTTGGGTTAGTTTATCGTAGTCCAAACATAAGCATAGAAGAGAATGAAAAAATGCACAACGCTATAAAAGAAGTGAGTAAACGGGACTGTATTATTATGGGGGATTTTAACCATGGGCATATAAAGTGGACATCTCTACAGAGTCCTGGGAGAGAGGATCAAGAGTTTTTAAATTTAGTACAAGATAGTTTCCTTTTTCAACATGTGTTAGAACCAACCAGGGACAAGAACGTGTTGGACATAGTTTTGAGCTCACAGAAGGAATTTGTTGATAATGTCAATATATGTGAGCCACTGGGATGTAGTGATCATAACCAGATACATTTTATCATCAAAGTAAAAGGAGAACGGAACAGAAAAATACGGTACAGGAAAAATTTTCACAAAGGAAGATATAAGGACATGAGGGAATATTTAGCGAAGATAGACTGGAATAACACACTGAAGAATAAGACAGCAACAGAATGCTGGAATATCTTAAAGAGGGAAATTGACTGCGTCGTTGACAAATTTGTCCCCTTGAAAAAACAGGGGAAAAGGTCAAAGAAGAAACACTTATCGAAGGAAGCCATTAGAAAAATCAAGTACAAGCAAATGATGTGGAAGACATATAGACATACTGGAAGTGACGAAGACTATGCCATTTATAAAGAAGCACTTAATCAAGCTACAGCTGAAATTAGAAATTCGAAGAGAAGCTATGAACAAAAAATAGCTTTCAACATAAAACATGACAGCAAGAGTTTTTATGCGTATGTTCGAAGTAAACAGAAAGTTCAAGATAAGGTCGGGCCACTAGAAGGTAGTGATGGAAACATAATAACGGAGGGATTCTTAATGGCAGAAAACCTAAATGAATACTTTAGTTCGGTGTTTACCAGGGAAAATATTAGTACATTACCAGTACTAGAGACTAAGTTCGAAGGGAGAGAGTGTGACTATTTAGGACAACTAACTGTAACCCCAAAAATGGTAGCTATGAAAATAAGAGATATGAAGGATAATAAATCACCAGGAGTGGATGGGATTCCTCCCAAATTACTACTGGAAATTGTAGAACAAATTAGCATACCACTTGCAACAGTGTTCAATTTGGCATTAGAGGAAGGAGTGGTTCCGGTAGAATGGAAAGAAGCAAACATCATACCATTATTTAAAAAAGGATCAAGAAGCAAGTCAGAGAACTATAGACCAGTGAGTTTAACATCGGTGATTTGTAAACTATTAGAAAGACTAATTAAAGATCACTTGGTTGATTTTCTTGTTAAAAATAAATTGATAAACACATCTCAACATGGGTTTTTAAAAGCGAGGTCATGCTTAACAAATATGTTATGTTTTTTGGAAGATGTCACAAAGTGGGTAGATGAGGGATCACCAGTAGATATAATCTACTTAGATTTTCAAAAAGCCTTTGACAAAGTGCCACACCAAAGATTACTACTTAAACTAAAGGCCCATGGCATAGGAAATAGTATGATTAACTGGATAGAAAAATGGCTTATTGATAGAAGACAAAGAGTAGTAGTTGATGGGGAGGTTTCAAATTGGAAATCTGTTTTGAGTGGAGTACCGCAAGGATCAGTATTGGGACCTATTTTATTCTTAATATATATCAATGATTTAGATGATGACATAACAAGCAAGGTGTTGAAGTTTGCGGACGACACAAAAGTGTTTAGGAAAATAAAAAGTGATGCAGATAGACAGCATTTACAAGATGATCTAAATAAGTTGATAGAATGGTCTGAGAAATGGCAAATGCTGTTTAACTTTGGAAAGTGTAAGTGCCTCCACACAGGACATGGGAATGAAAATGCACAATATACAATGGGTGGTACTGTACTAAATACTACTGTAAAGGAAAAGGACTTAGGTTTAACCATTAGTGCTGACATGAAGGTATCAGAGCAGTGTGGAATTGCAGCAGCGAAGGCAAACCAAATTCTTGGATTAATTAGGCGAAATATAGTATACAAAGAAAAAGAACTAATAATACCGCTTTATAAAACAATAGTTAGGCCTCATTTAGAATATTGTATACAAGCATGGAGGCCATATCGCAAGAAGGATATTGATATGCTAGAAAGAGTACAAAGGAGAGCAACAAAAATGATACCAAAACTCAGGAATATTAGTTATGAAATGCGTCTAAAAGAATGTGGTCTAACAACACTAGAAACCAGAAGATTGAGAGGAGATCAGATTGAGGTTTTTAAAATATTGAATGGGTATGAAAATATTGACAGAAATATTTTTTTCACGGTCAAGGAAGAGAGAAGGACTAGAGGACATGGAGTTGCATTAGCAAAGAAGCAGTGTAGACTAGATATTAGAAAATTTTCATTTTCCCAAAGAATAGTAAACGAATGGAACAAATTATCAGCTGATTGTGTAGGTGCTAGAAGTGTTAATATGTTTAAAAATAAAATTGACATATACCTACGACGGGCAGGGTATACTTAGATAGATAGGTTGGACTCTCGATAAGCCAAACGGCTTCCTTGTCCACCTGCCATCTAGAATTGATTCTCTAGGTGGCAATCTTGTTAAATCTTGTTAAATCTACTAGTACCATCACCACTAGCACCATCACCACTAGTACCCCCACCTCTAGTACCATCACTACTAGTATCATCACCACTAGTACCATCACCACTAGTACCATCACCGCTAGTACCATCACCACTTGCACCATCACCACTAGTACCATCACCGCTAGTACCATCAACGCTAGTACCATCACCACCAGTACCATCACCACTAGCACCATCACTACTAGCACAAACATCACTAGTACCATCACCGCTAGTACCACCACCGCTAGTATCATCACCGCTAATATCATCAACGCTAGTACCATCACCACTAGTACCACCACCGCTAGTACCATCACCGCTAATATCATCAACGCTAGCTAGTACCATCACTACTAGTACCATCACCACTAGTACCATCACCGCTAGTACCATCACCGCTAGTACCATCACCGCTAGTATCATCACCACTAGCACCATTACCACTATTACCATCACCGCTAGCACCATCACCACTAGCACAATCATCACTAGCATCATCACCACTAGCACCATCACAACTAGCACCATCACTGCTAGTACCATCACCACTAGTACCATCACAACTAGCACCATCATCACTAACATCATCACCACTAGCACCATCACTGCTAGCACCATCACCACTAGCACCATCATCACTAGCACCATCACTGCTAGTACCATCACTACTAGCACCATTACTCCAAATACCATAACCACTAGTATCATCACCGCTAGTACCACAACCGCTAGTACCATCAACATTAGTACCATCACTACTAGTACCATCACCACTAATACCATCTCCGTTAGTATCATCTCCAATAGTACCATCTTCCCTAGTACCATTACCACTAGCACCATCACCACCAGCACCATCACCACTAATACCATCTTCACTAGTACCATCAGCTGTAGTGTCATCACCTTCAACTAGGACAGCATCTACCACCTTCATTATCATCATAGCAATTGCAATATCAACACCATAGATATTTCCACTGTCAACATTTTATTGAGTACCACCAGCACTAAAACAATAATATCATCCATCACCATCGCCGTCGCTATCGTCACCACCCAATACAAAAACCACCTCAACATGTAAATTACTATCACCATCGATGCCTTCGCCACCACTGGTAATACATCTACTATCTCCACCTTAAACAAATCAATAACGACGACAACGGTAATAACAACAACTCCAATAACAATAGTATTTGTATGATTAATTAATTCTACATCCGTTGCCGGAGAAGAAACGATAAATATTCACACATACATTCACATATAAAATAGATACAGTGAAGAATAAAATGTATAATCAAATAGATAGCAACAACACATAGAGTGGCTCGATATACTAGTTCAAACTCAGTGTAAATTGTGTATATCAGTTAAAAGAAAACGTGTAATATATATATATATATATATATATATATATATATATATATATATATATATATATATGTAGATATATATATATATATATATATATATATATATATATATATAATATATGTATAATATATGTATAATATATGTATATATATATATATATATATATATATATATATATATATATATATATATATATATATATATATATATATATATATATATATATATATATATATGAATGCAGTGGTTAAGATACGTATACTAAATATATTCATGCGAATTATCTGTAAATAAAAGGTGTCTAATTGAGCCAGCATGACCATTATTGTTCAGCACTTTAGTTTTGGACATATGTTGTTGGTGAGAATCAAAAGCCCGCTTAGTGGTTGCCCATAGGAACCATAATATTCAGCAGGGTCCCAGGTTTTAAGGATTAAAACGAGACATCAAATGATAGTATCCAGGTAATATAATAGAATATATTACTATTATGCAAATTATATATATATATATATATATATATATATATATAAGTATATATATATATATATATAATTATATATATATATATATATAATTATATATATATATATATATATATATATATATATATATATATATATATATATATATATATATTTCATTCGCATAGCACAACACAACGACACACACGTGGTGGAAACCGTTCTGAGACACGTAAACTGGACGCATCGATAAAAGTACCCAATCTTAAATAAACAACGCCATTTAGTCTTTGTTAAAAATCAACATTACAACAATAGTTCAAGCACTTCGTAAACATGTAACAACATAACAGTAATACGCACATATACGCGCGCGTGCATACAGACACGCTTACACGCGCTGGGTTGTCTAAATTAAATATTATATTGTGTACGGATAACATATTTATATTTACAATATCTTCGACTTCTTCAATGTTCAGTGCATTAGGTAACCACACGTTGTGTGATCGTGTACTTAATCCAAGACAGTCTAATTAATCCACCCTGTACAGATTCAAGTCGACACACTTGGATGGCCTTGATGCTCGTACGTTCTAAACCAAATGTTAACCTGAGTTGATATATGAATATATCAAGTTTCGCCTGAACATCAGGAGTGAGTCCTGGGTATAAGTTACCTGCTTTGCCAGTATGTTCGTGGAATGACTGACTTTATCACAGTCACGATTATATAATTACCAAGTATATTAAGCGAGTCTTCATTACATAGATATTTGTCACCAAGCCTCCACTCTGGCTCTTGGCGTGTTAATCATTCGGGCTATACATGGAGCGTATTGATTCCCGTCAAACAGATACACTG
>OZ024860.1:36835314-36847814 GCA_964017155.1 Oasisia sp. SBJ-2009
GTAGAACAAATTAGCATACCACTTGCAACAGTGTTCAATTTGGCATTAGAGGAAGGAGTGGTTCCGGTAGAATGGAAAGAAGCAAACATCATACCATTATTTAAAAAAGGATCAAGAAGCAAGTCAGAGAACTATAGACCAGTGAGTTTAACATCGGTGATTTGTAAACTATTAGAAAGACTAATTAAAGATCACTTGGTTGATTTTCTTGTTAAAAATAAATTGATAAACACATCTCAACATGGGTTTTTAAAAGCGAGGTCATGCTTAACAAATATGTTATGTTTTTTGGAAGATGTCACAAAGTGGGTAGATGAGGGATCACCAGTAGATATAATCTACTTAGATTTTAAAAAAGCCTTTGACAAAGTGCCACACCAAAGATTACTACTTAAACTAAAGGCCCATGGCATAGGAAATAGTATGATTAACTGGATAGAAAAATGGCTTATTGATAGAAGACAAAGAGTAGTAGTTGATGGGGAGGTTTCAAATTGGAAATCTGTTTTGAGTGGAGTACCGCAAGGATCAGTATTGGGACCTATTTTATTCTTAATATATATCAATGATTTGGATGATGACATAACAAGCAAGGTGTTGAAGTTTGCGGACGACACAAAAGTGTTTAGGAAAATAAAAAGTGATGCAGATAGACAGCATTTACAAGATGATCTAAATAAGTTGATAGAATGGTCTGAGAAATGGCAAATGCTGTTTAAATTTGGAAAGTGTAAGTGCCTCCACACAGGACATGGGAATGAAAATGCACAATATACAATGGGTGGTACTGTACTAAATACTACTGTAAAGGAAAAGGACTTAGGTTTAACCATTAGTGCTGACATGAAGGTATCAGAGCAGTGTGGAATTGCAGCAGCGAAGGCAAACCAAATTCTTGGATTAATTAGGCGAAATATAGTATACAAAGAAAAAGAACTAATAATACCGCTTTATAAAACAATAGTTAGGCCTCATTTAGAATATTGTATACAAGCATGGAGGCCATATCGCAAGAAGGATATTGATATGCTAGAAAGAGTACAAAGGAGAGCAACAAAAATGATACCAAAACTCAGGAATATTAGTTATGAAATGCGTCTAAAAGAATGTGGTCTAACAACACTAGAAACCAGAAGATTGAGAGGAGATCAGATTGAGGTTTTTAAAATATTGAATGGGTATGAAAATATTGACAGAAATATTTTTGTCACGGTCAAGGAAGAGAGAAGGACTAGAGGACATGGAGTTGCATTAGCAAAGAAGCAGTGTAGACTAGATATTAGAAAATTTTCATTTTCCCAAAGAATAGTAAACGAATGGAACAAATTATCAGCTGATTGTGTAGGTGCTAGAAGTGTTAATATGTTTAAAAATAAAATTGACATATACCTAAGACGGGCAGGGTATACTTAGATAGATAGGTTGGACTCTCGATAAGCCAAACGGCTTCCTTGTCCACCTGCCATCTAGAGTTGATTCTCTAGGTGGCAATCTTGTTAAATCTTGTTAAATCATCACCACCATTATCTTCATTATCGTCATCATCATTATTGAACTTAATCAAATTACTTACTTAGGCAACTTTCAGAATGGTCACTTGTTCAACGGAAACCTGACATTCCCATCAAAATTCTTCGTAACTTTGTTGACGTTTCAGCTGCGAAATAAACGTTGTACATAACTGACACAGAAAGGCGATGGATTGTCAAATTGCAAACCAACTGTTTTTATTATTTTAATATTTATGCAAATTTCCAATGAATATTAATTATGAAATTCAAATCCAATCCAATCAACACTTCCACCGATCGTTACATACAGATTGTCGATGGGATTCTTGGTATAGCGTAATGTAGTTCAGGGCCTATGATACATGTTTATGGCAGGATTATCTAGCGGTGACGTCTTGTAGAGCAGTCGTGTTGACACAGCACAATGGAAGACCTTCATATGATGTCATATGAAGGTCTGGGTCACATGTCAAAGTTATTTGTCACGTATGACATCAGTTTGTGGTTGAATACCTACCATGTCCTATGATTACCTGAACGTTTTGCCTTTAGTTAATCGCCTATCCGCCAGGGGAATTACGTGACCTTTGACGTTAACGTTAACCTTTGGCCATTGACTTGACCTATTTAATTACTAATGTAGTCTAGAAAATAACTTGCCCTGTCATATCACTGGAATAAAAAACACAATAAAATTACACGTTTTGTTCCTATAAAGCTTTTGAAACTCTGCAGTTTGTCGTATTGACAGTCTGATGATATGTATGTTTAAGTTATGCATTTATAGTGTGTTTCTTAATTACCTCGTTAAATGTAACACATTAAAAATCACCATTAAGTTCAGGCTGTTAGCTGATTAATTAATACTATTCTTTTTATATTTTGAATGCATGTAACTAAAAGATAATTTACTCTAGTTTATATTTTATTTGACGTATCGATGCCACGGCGGATCACTAAAATGGCGTGTGTGTGTGTGTGTGTGTGTGTGTGTGTGTGTGTGTGTGTGTGTGTGTGTGTGTGTGTGTGTGTGTGTGTGTGTTATGTATGCAAGTGAAGTTGTTTTCATGATATGACGGATTTACCAAATTACCTTTTACATGAAAGTGACACATCGCCACCACAGAAACGATGCTGAATGCACCACAAAGTAACCATATATGAATCCAATGTGTTGCAGAGCGAGGATGATATTTACATTGGCGGGTCTGCTGGTCATGACGCTTATTACGCTGCAATTTGAGAGCACACTATATAGTTTACCGCTGACCATCTTTAGAATAACCTATACAAGAACTATAAAAGGTAACTGTAACAAGTAAACTGTTTCAACTAATATATCCATCACGTGAACTACTGCCTTGCAACTGAGTGCTTTATTTCACCAAAGGCGTGTTAAAAATCGTATTCCGAATTTTTTTTAAGCGACATAACACATGGATAATTATTTACGCGGGTACTGCGTGGAAGATTGATAATATATGGTAATATAATACACTAACGTAAACACCGCATGATATAGGGAAAGATTCATGGAGATCACTGACGTTGTTATTAATGTGTCCAATGCACAAAGCGGTGATGTAATGTATCGAATCACTATTGGACTTGTGGATTTCGTAAACATTATGCGCGTAATTATAATCAACGGGCATGTTTTTATATGTTAAGGTTTATCCCGTAGACAGCTTGGCGGTTTGACAACAACCAAAGTGAATGGGGTAGGGTACACCTCGAAGTAGACAAACAAATGGAAAAGGAGGGGTGGTCTGTGTTGATTTCAGGGAGACGGTATTTATATTTTAAAGAAATACACTTTAATCGCATTTTCTTATGACCCCACACTCAAGTGGAACTCACTTTCACATGTCAGTTATCATCGATACTATTAATGTGGAACTATATTATATAACATTTACGTTTTTGTATACCCTGCCAGCTGGGGAACAAATAAGGGATATTCAGAAGCAAAGTCATGTTGTACCGGTTAATACGTAACTACATCTAATTTAGCCGTCCGTCACTTTGTGTTCCAGCGCCATCAGCCGTACGACAGTCGGCCGCTCGCGTGAAGTGGCTGCAAGATGCGTGTCGAACTCTCAGTGTCCGTGATCGGGACAAGCTGAAGAAAACAGAGAACGTGTACCGCCATATTCTCGTCGACGATGCCAACCACGTGCTTTTCTGCGACGCCCCAAAGACCGGAAGTACTTTCTTCAAGATGCTTTGGTTGAACTACACTCGCGGAACGAGTGTAGGACCTGACACAATTCATAATCGCAACTTTCTCCGGAGACAAAAGCTACGATATCTCAGCACATACAATCAAAATGAAACACAAACTCGATTAGAGACGTACTTCAAATTCATGATCGCACGTCACCCTCTCGTCAGAGTTCTATCTTCTTACCGAGAGAAACTAGAAGCGCCGAACCGTTATTATCACCGTGCTCTTGGAAAGTATATTGAACGACAATACGGTCACGTACCGGCTGCACAAGCGCATGGCGACAACGTTACATTCAAACAAATGGTCCATAGTCTCATCGACCATGGTCCGTATGACCACCACTGGACCCCGGTCTCGCTAATGTGCAATCCGTGCAAAATAAAATACGACTATATCGGTAGGTTAGAGACGAGCTATTTGGATTACCAATATATTTTCTCGAAACTTAAGAACGTTCCGGGTTCGGAGACGGGTCTGCCAAAATCAGTTACAACATACAAAGAAGCGACAGATTTTGACGTGGTTAGGAAGTACTACGGAACAATTTCCATAAATTTTACTAACAGTCTCATTCAGATCTACAATACAGACTTTCATTTGTTCGGATACACGTGGAACAGAACGTCCCAGACATATGGCCCTAGGTTGAATGCAGACGGCAGGGAATCTTAATGGAGGCGTGTAGTAGTAGTAATAGTAGTAGTAGTAGTAGTAGTAGTAGTAGTAGTAGTAGTAGTAGTAGTAGTAGTAGTAGTAGTAGTAGTAGTAGTAGTAGTAGTAGTAGCAGTAGCAGTAGCAGTAGCAGTAGCAGTAGCAGCAGCAGCAGCAGCAGCAGCAGCAGCAGCAGCACCAGCAGCAGCAGCAGCAGCAGCAGCAGCAGTAGTAGTAGAAAACAGCACGTTTTGCTGCTTATTTGATCTTATTACAAATTCTACAATATTCTTTATATTTATTGCTCGTTTCTGCGTCAGGTCTACTTATAATCTGTCAACGTAACTTTGCTTTATGTAGCCATTAAGTCAATATGCCAGACGTAATCCACTGTTCTCGTTTAATGTTTTTCTCTTAAGCTTCATATTTTTAACTGGACAGGATCTTTCGAAAAGTGATTTGTATATTATCATGAAATTATCATTATCATCAGTTGAGTAATCGGCCATCATTGTCATAGATTTCTAAACGATGCAATATTTCTAGGGGTCAACTGTCGTACTTGCATATATACTGGTTTTGGTATATTTCATATAATATATGGTACACCTCGTACCATATATTATATGAAATATACAAAAATGATCGGCTACATCAGTGACGATAATTCCCGATTCATACTTAGGGTGATTATGAATTGAATATAATTGGTATATACGTGTTGCTGAGTTTGACGTTATTCGTGTTGGATCGGTTGTATGCGGTATAAAACCTTGCGATATTTCATTA
This sequence comes from Oasisia sp. SBJ-2009, assembly GCA_964017155.1. Classification (NCBI taxonomy): domain Eukaryota; kingdom Metazoa; phylum Annelida; class Polychaeta; order Sabellida; family Siboglinidae; genus Oasisia; species Oasisia sp. SBJ-2009. The sequence continues at coordinate 36,840,496 of OZ024860.1, forward strand.
TCTATGAAGTCGTTGGTTTTTTGATGGGTAACAATGTTTAACAAATTAATGTTGTAATCGCCCATCAGATAAGCAATTTTGATTATCTTGAACTGCATAAAATATATATTCAAAAACACGGGGAATAAATGTATAGAGATCTTCGCGTTTAGAGTATGTAAAGCTTTCGTTAATATATATCCCAACTCCACCATGCCCATCATCATTTTGCAATCTGGTGTTAAAAAAGTAAACTACAGTATCCGTTTATAAGTATTTTGGAGAATTGGGGTAACAGTGATATAGGTCTATAGTTAGAAAATTGGAGACGATCTCCTGATTTAAAAACCGGAATAACGTTTCCTGTTTTCATGTCATTTGGAAATATTCCAGTGATCTGTTCAAAAATAGGTTAAAGGTCTTACAATTTGCTTTATTACATGTTTAACAGTTTTCCTGCTGGTTTTCAAATATGTGTCACAACAGCCGCCAGCTCCTTGGATGACCCCGGAAATAATCCAATCTACTTGGAACGTGTTTGGCGTAAATCTCGTTCATCCGTAGAGAGGTCACGCTACACACGGCAATGTGATCTTTGTAACCCACAAAAGTCAAAAGCAAAGTCGTATTACTATGAAAATAATGGTCTCAAATAACTCTGCTACACCAAACCAGCTATGGAAATGCATAAATCATATCTTACACAGGCGGCCTGCTCCTTCTCTACCAACCCATGCATCAATCGAGTCACTGTGTACCTCTTTTTCAAGTCATTTTAAAGACAAAATTAGCCTCATACATTCAGCCTTCACAGATCACACCTCAGACATTGTAAATGCTGACTCTCCACAACTAAATTCTCAACTCGCATCGTTTGAACCAGCCACACGAGTTTGTCCGTGGTTGTGTTTGTGAAAGCGTGAGCGTGTGTCCCACATGGCACCCGATGACTGTATGAATAATATCAATCCCGCGCTCTGCCTTGTACCCTCGGCGGACGTTACGACGTTCTTTATTGTTACGTCCAGAAGAACACGTGGTATGATGATTTTTTGTTTGAGGGTCCAGTGTGATCTCATTTGTTCACCTATACTCACTTCTGGTTCAAGTTAAACTCAAACTGAACTTTTTGCAAAAGAACCATCACTTTGGTCCAGCCAATACACGTGTATCTACGTGCCAACTGTGTACATCTCTCCCAGTCGACCGTGACTGTTTGCCTGTCTGTAGACGAATCCGCCCCTTGGACACTTCGCCTCTTATTTGGCGACGTTCAAGTGCTTCGGCACATTGGTGCGGTGGCGCATTGGCGCAGTATATTGCAAGTATTAGTCATAAGTTACATTTTTCACCCGTTAATGTTTATGACCAGAACACGTGACACACAATGATATGTGTGTACATATAATGACAACATGATTTTATTAAGCAATTGTCAGGTGTATGCACCAATTTCCCTCTTGGGAATCACCCAGAAATGAATCTTCCAGATAACTAAGCATATTGTTAGCTTAGTTCATGAAGATATGTATAAAATAGACCAATTATCATCATCAATTAGTTATAGTAAACACGTTGCCTTGACAGTTTAGTTCATTCAGTAGCCTATTATGACAAGCTGAAGCGAATACATACGACAGTGATTCCGTCTATACTATAGATCATGAACATACACAGTATTGGTAATTTTAAATACGTGCAATTTCTGATGCGTGTCTATTATGAAATAGCGAAACTTGATTACTCAACATTACAATAATACGTATTCTCATTATAGTTCATTATATAACTTTAAAACAACGACTGCAATGCAGTTATTACACAACCATAAATGTATTACAAATGTATTTTATATACAATTTTACTATGTATATCTAATACAATTTCACACAAAGCTGTGCTGTTTTCTGTGTATACTGATATCAACAGACATATGTGTTCTTCAGATTCTTCTGAATAGTCCCTACGATGCGAATCACGTACCTGCGTCCCTTGAACACAACAGTTTTAAATCATAAAATTTAGCATTAATTTTAGTTTTTATTATTAATACTTGCCATGTGAACACATCTGAGATATTCTCTCGGATAATATCTTGTCCCATATGATTTACCATTATATAGTAAAAAAAGTGAAGGTGTCCTCCTGTACGTTAGGTGGCAGCACTGAGGCACACCTTCGTCCTCTTATATATATACTGGCTGACGGCGTCAACCTAAAGAGGGGAGGCGGGTGGGATAGTTGATGTGTTCACATGGCAAGTATTAATAATAAAAACTAAAATTAATGCTAAATTTTATGATTTTATGTCTTAATACCTTTACCATGTGAACACATCTGAGATGAATTTATCCGATAGGTGGTGGGAAGCGCATGAAACACGCTAACAGAGAAACCCATCAGACAAGTGACATGTACAACAGCAAGGTGACCCGGGAACCTTACTGACCCGCCACGGAGGGCTTTAGGACAAACATGTCATCCAGGAAAGAGCACATATCGCGCAAGTAAAAATCCGAAAATGTGCTCTTTGCCCGCCAGGTGCATGCCTCCATGATCGAATCCATGGGAACCCCACGAAAGACGCCCCAGGAAGCTGACAGGGCGCGGACTTCATGAGCCGAAACCTTGGCTAACTGCAAGGTCTGAGGATTACCTCGTTCCGACTCATAAGCCAGTTTGATCATTTTAACTAGCCAAGAGGAGATTGTAGCTCGTTTGATCTCATCAGTCTTGGCTAGCTTATATGAAACAAACAGCCTCCTGCGACCCTTCCGTAGGGCTGGATTCGAGGTCACCTTCCTGTAATGCAGCAAGGCCCTCACCGGACAGAGTTTCCTATCCGGGTCCTCCCCCCCCACCGAGGTAAAGGCCTGCAGCTTAATCGGTGCCGCAACCGAATCCAAAACCTGACTCTTGGCCACAAAATCAATATCAGGATACAGCGTGACCAGTGACTGGTCCTGGTTCTGACGGAAATGGGCCGAATCAAAACACAGCGCATGTAACTCCGAACGTCGTCTCCCAGAAGCTAATGCTGTGAGGAAGACTGTTTTAAGCGTTAAATATTTGAGGTCGGACTTCTGAAGTGGCTCAAAGGGAGGCTTCAGAAGGACCTGTAAAATTAACGGGAGACTCCACTGAGGAAGTACCTTTCGTTGCGGAGGTCGCTCCAACATAAAGCTTCGTAAAAGCGCCGACAGTTCGGGGGAATCCGAGAATTCTCGCCGTGAACCATATGCCGAAACTGTCGCACTAATCGCTGACCGGTACCCCTTAATGGTCCTTGGATTTAACTGTTTAACATTGAACAGGTACACGAAAAAATCAGCTAGCTGGGGAACAGTGACTTCGAAAGGATTAACCTCCTGTTCCTCACACCAACGAGAGAAGAGTCGCCACTTGCTGTCGTAAACAACTCGTGAGGACTGGCGACGGCCCTTGGAGATCTGGGCTGAAGCAGCCTGTGAAAAGCCTCTCTCCTGGAGCGATCGCTGGACAGCCTCCAAGCGTGTAGACACACCGCTGGTAGGGACTGATGTCTCAGTTTGTTGTGAGGCTGACACAGGAGGTCGTCCCTCAGCGGCAGGCGCAAAGGAAAGTCTACTAGCAGATCCAACAGTCTGGCATACCAAGACTGATTGGGCCATTTGGGGGCTACCAGTATCAATTCGCACGGGTGATCTTTGAGTGCCTTCTCGAGCACTTTCCCCAATATCACAAATGGAGGGAAAGCGTAAGCGAACATCCCCTTCCATGACATCGACAGAGCATCCACTCCCACTGCTTGAGGGTCTGTCATGGGAGAAACCCAAACCGGAAGTCTGTTGTTCAGCCGGGTAGCAAAGAGATCTAGGTTGGGTTTTCCCCATGCCCCAAAGATGGCATCCACTACTGACTGCTTGAGTGTCCATTCGGTGTGAATGACTTTGTCCTTGCGAGATAGCAGGTCTGCTAATGCATTCCTCTCTCCGGGAATGTGTTTGACTTGTAGGACCATATGCAGGCGGTGAGCTAAGAGGAGAATCTCTTTGCTGACGCGATATAACGGAATGGATTTCGTCCCCCCTTGATTGTGCAGATACGCCACAACCGTGGCATTGTCCGACATCAGTAGGACTGATTTGTTCTGCAGGGAGGTCTGAAATGCGAGCAGAGCATATTTCACTGCCAGCAATTCCAGAAGATTGATGTGACATTTGGCTTCGGGCACTGTCCAAGTTCCCATGGTGTACTCTGTTTCGAGATGGGCGCCCCAGCCTGCAGTGGATGCGTCTGTGAATAGGTGAGTTTGTGGGTCGGGAAGATCCAGAAACATTCCCGCCCGCGTGAAGGCTCGGTTCTGCCACCACGCCAGGTGATTGTGTAAGAGATCGAGCGTCACGGGAATGAGTGCTTTCAAGTCTTTGGATGTTGGCGCCCAGTGTGCCAACAAATAAATTTGTAGAGGCCTTAAATGCAATCTGCCGAGTGGAATGGCATCGACTGCTGAATTTAGCAGACCTAGCAGGGATAGCCAAAAGCGAGCCGTTGTCACTCTGACTGTCTGCAACTGTCGGATGGAACTCTCGATCTTCAAGATCCTGTCCATGGGGGGGAAGATCAAGCCCACATCCAGATGATATTCGACACCGATGTGAACAAAACGTTGTGTGGGTACAAACTGGGATTTCTCCTCGTTTACCACCAACCCCACTTTGTAAATGACTGCCTTTAACCATGCGATCTCGTGTATCAGACTGGCTCTGTCCTGATGTTTCAGGATCCAATCGTCCAGATACTGAATCAAGTGTAGGCCATGTAAATGGGCAAACTTTGCCACTGGCAATATCACCCTGGTAAAAACCCGGGGTGCCGATGTGAGACCGAATGGCAGAGCTCGGAACTGAAACACCCTGACTCTCTCCTCCATCTGTAGGGCGAACCGCAGGAGATGCCTGGACTTGGGATGAATTGGAACATGAAAGTACGCATCTGTGAGATCGATGCGCACTGCCCAATCCCCGGCATGCAATGCTGTGGTTATATCCCGTGGTGTCTTCATTTTGAACTTCTCCCTGGCGACATACCTGTTCAGGGGCTTCAAATTGAACACCGGTCTGCACCCTCCATCCTTCTTGGGCACCAAGAAGATGTGGCTGTAGAACCCGGGTGACAGTCGTGGGGAAAAGATTTCCTCCACTGCCCGTTTGTCTACCAGGGACCTGATCTCGGATCGCAGAGCCTGTGCTTTGTGCGAGTTCCGAGGACAGGGCATAGGAATGGGATCCGTGGAGAGTGGGGGACGAGACAGAAGTTCTATCTGATAACCCTCTCGGACGATTGATGTCACAAAGGAATCCGAAGTCAACCGATCCCATTCCTGGGCGAAGCCCAAAAGTCGAGCCCCCACTGATACTTTTGTGGGGAGTTGCACACCGTCAAACACTCGGTCGGATGCGCCCTGCCGCTGTGGTAGACGGCCTCCCCCTACCTCTGCCTCTGCCTGGTCTCCGAGGTGGGAAACTAGGTTTGGGTAGCCGAGGATGCTGCCCTTGAGGTTTCGGAGTGTAGGCAGTCCTACCTTTCTCCCTCCTCTGCACAAACCTCTGGCTGCCTTGGGGGGTGGGCAGAGGCGGGGACCGGAATGGACCACCAAGAGCAGCTTTCAGGATAAACTGTTTCTGACGTTCCTCCGAAGCAACCTTCAGTGCCTCCCCACATTTGCTGCCAAACAATTCTGGCAGACATATGGGCTGGTCACGCAGGAATTGTCTCGTGTCCTTATCCAGCACAGAGCTGGCAAGGATGGATTCTCTGCGTACCGTGGCATTGCTTCCCAAGAGGCGTGCTTGAATTTGGCTGACATGGTTCAGCGCAATTCCTGATGACGAGAGGAGGTTGCGTACCTCAGCGACCTTCTCAGACGTCAATTCCCCTGTACCAAGGATCACAAGTACAGTGGACATGAACCAGTCCAAGTGGTTCAGGACCCCTAGACTGGCCCGTATCATGGCCTCCCAGTCCCTCAACTGGGCAATTTTCACTGGACATGCAGCACCGTCTGGCCTGCCGCCACTACGTAGTGCTGCTGCATCCACAGACCACAGTTTACTGAGCACGCGTTCCTCAGGAACCACTTCTGGGGCGTGCCAAACTTTATAATAGTCAGGTCTGTAAAAACGGATCGGCGGAGAAGTGAGGGATATGTGGGAGCCCCAACTTTGTGCTCCATCCCGGGCTTTCCCTGGCATCTCCAACGGAGACTGTGCCACACCTCTGATGGCATTGTTTACAGTGCGAACAGCACTAGATAACAGCTCCGACTGTGGGAGCGCTGGATGTCGTTCCTCAGGGATCACCTCCTGACAGTGCTGAAAAAGTTGTCCCCCAAAAGTAGTTTCTCTTGGAGGGACTGGAACAGTCAACTCATTCCACTGCAGGACGCAGTTCAGCGTGCGGTGATAGCTTGCCCTGTCATTATCTACACCAGATGTCAAGGGATCCAGCTGAGGAACACCCGCTGCAGGAGGCCTGTCATCACGTAGGTCACTCACAACCTCATGAGTGACTTCATCTGCCGGTCTGGGGACAGCCACCGACGGACGCCATTCACGTGACTCGGCTGGAGTCTCATCCTCTGAAGAGAAGCAATCCGACCGTTCAACATCTACACAGAGGGTATCAGATACGTCCTTCCCCTCTGGTGCGTTGGAGTGGGCCTCCAGCCGAGCCATCAGCACAGACTGTGTGTGCTGCATTTCCCGCATCACCTTAAGCAGGTCGGAAGACAGGGGCACATCTGGCCTAGGGGTCCTGTCCCTAGTTCGTGACTGCCGCGACCTAGACGTGCGAACATCACGCCTAGACACGTGACCATGGCGAGAGTGGTGCCTTCGTCGCTTGTCATGGCTGTCACGAGTTGGATAATAGGTCCCAGAAGACCTATCATCCGACTCGTAACTGCGAGACCTGTGCCTAAGCACAGAAACAAGGTCGCCACGGGAAGGACCCGGTGAAGAACCCCTTTGCCTGTCTCCCCTCCTGCCATGGTTTTCATGGTGCTGCCTCTCAAAGTCTGACCGACCTCTGCGATCAAGTGAGGAGGCAGACAGGTCCCTTCTGGACCTAACACTCGCTCCCCTACGGGCCCCATGTCCCGCAGGAAGATAATGTCTAGTGCCACCTGATTGACCTCGGCAGTCTGGTGACGACATCGAGTGTGATGGGCCACTCTCCGACCCACTGTTCCCTGCCAGACGGGCCCCATGTCCCGTGGCAGGTGCTGGGTTGCCATTCCCAGCAGATGGAGACTGACCCCCCTCCGAATGGCTGGAAGTGGTCGCCATGTGTGGCTGGCT
>OZ024860.1:36857814-36860314 GCA_964017155.1 Oasisia sp. SBJ-2009
AAAATGACGTCATTTTATTTCACAATATTAATTTTTATGCATAATTTTAGTTATACAGCAAAACGTTTCAGCAAGTGAGGCATCATTTTAATAGACATGGTGAGTGGAATCCATGAAAATGCACAACATTTGATTGTACAAATTTGATAATAAATATCCGAATGTTTAGTAGGAATCACATACAAAATACTGTTCAGCGTAAGATATATGATAAACTCAAATAAAAAAACACTAAGGCAGTAAGTCGGACACGTACTTGAGATCAATGTCTGGACGTCGCGGTGGTCGCATGTGCTTGGGACGCAGACGGCGACGGACAAGACGCTTTTCTACAGCGAGAGGACAATACACATACCCGTGAATGTTGTTTCACTAAAGAAACTTATTAATTTGCTTTCATGCACTAACAAACAAAAACATACACACATATGTATACGTACATTACACATACACATATATATATATATATGAATGTATGTATGTATATATATATATATATATATATATATATATATATATATATATATATATATATATAAAAGTATATGTATATGTATATATGTATATATCTATCTATATATATATATATATATATATATATATATATATATATATATATAAAAGTATATGTATATGTATATGTATATATGTATATATGTATATATGTATATGTATATATATATATATATATATATATATATATATATATATATAAGTATATGTATATGTATATGTATATGTATATGTATATATGTATATATGTATATATGTATATATATATATATATATATATATATATATATACATGTGTGTGTGTTAGTGTGTGTGCGTGCGTGCGTGCGTGTGTTTGTGTGTGTCATATACACACTCCGATGTAAAGCAGTAATGGAGATTGAAATAGGCCAACTTAATGACATTAGTTTAAGTTTTTACACGTGATGTAAACAACACAACAGGTACATCGGTACTTGGTCACAACAAGCATGCCGGCCCCAACTGTATTGGTACTACCTACAAGACCTACACATGTTAACAACCACCAACAATAACTATATCACTAATTGATATCATATCGGCGGGGGTCCCTTTACGTTATAAACAACACACTTATAAAATTGCTCTGCAAAATCAAGTCAACTAAAGTTAACTTGATAAGCTATCTTAGCCAATTGGGCCTAGAATTAGATTCTGGCTGCTGATCACTGCGATTAAATAAATTCCGCCTGAGTAAACGAGCTATATTACCAACATTGGCCTAATCCGCTAGAGGTCGCCACTCGCATTATTACTTCACAGGATTATTGTATGCGCCAACTGTCACAATCACCCTCCTACGCAAAGCAATAATGCGAGACCAATGTAGATTGAAATAGGCCACCTAATGACAGTTAGTTTTATTTATTCACACATGATGTAAACAACACTACATATCCCTACACCATATATATAACTGACACCATGTCGATGGCGGTCATACCACGCCACCAGGTCACCCCACATGTGACCGACCCACACAAACCGACGATTGCTTTGTTATATATATATATATATATATATATATATATATATATATATATATATATATATATATATATATATATATATATATACATACATACATACATGCATACATATACAGACAGTATATATGTAGATATATATATATATATATATATATATATATATATATATATGTATGTGTATATGTATGTGTATGTGTATATGTATATGTATATGTATATGTATATGTATATGTATATGTATATGTATATGTATATGTATATGTATATGTATATGTATATGTATATGTATATGTATATGTATATGTATATATATATATATGTATATATATATATATATATATACTACACACATATATATGTATATATACATATATATATATATATATATATATATATATATATATATATATATGCAATACATACATACATACATACATACATATATATATATATATATATATATATATATATATATATATATATATATATCACATCAGAAAGACCACTATGCAATCTACCAGTATATGACATCATATGGTAGACTGTATTGTCGTCTTTCTGATGACAATTCGTCGTCGTTGTACAACACCGTGTACTTAGTACTTACATCCGCGTGGAAGTAAGCCCGGCAATATCTTCCGTTGAAATCATGACTGGCTGCTCCGAGACCGGAAATGTTTTTACCGGAAGCTTTGACGGATGTGCACTGTTCGTAGTTTCCTATCCAGTGAAAGTCTCCTTGAATCAACCCTGCCTGCATTTGTCCGTCCGAGTCCAACACTGGATGAACGAATACAATATACCGAACGTGTTATAAAACAGGTATTGTGCGATGTGCATAGCCTACTGATGATAAATTACATAGTTTTCGCTTTTAAAAGGAGGGGCATGTTGTTTGTGCTTTAGGTACTAATTAACATACAGTTTATATTTATTGATGATATATATATATATATATATATATATATATATATATA
>OZ024860.1:36865314-36965314 GCA_964017155.1 Oasisia sp. SBJ-2009
TTACATTATCGGTTGTAACAAGCGTGGCTAGCACGTGGCAACAACGTGGCACAATGTGGCACCCTGTCGAAAATTGCAAATTATTTTCCAGAACTTGGCGATGAGAAACGGGGGCACAACGGCGCGGCCAAAACGTGACACTATGATTGAGGCATAAGCAAATAGAATTCAAACACAAAACCGCACTTAAACACGAGCAATTGTGCTACACAGTTTTAGAACTAAACATAACTTTGCAAAAAAGCATCTTAAGTATAACTTACCGCATGCTATAAATAATATCCCTGATATTGGGAAAGGCAGCAGTGTGAGGCATGGATTGGGAGGATGTTTCGAATTTCTTAAATTAATTACGCAAAAAAATACGTGCTACATAAATGTAACGTCACGTGCAATATCTTAAATAGCTTCATAAACCAATGCAATTAATCAATCATAAATGGGAAACCCAGCTAATTAATATTCGCTTCTAAATATTGTACATATAACATCATATTATTATAAACTATATTAGGCTACATCTACACAACAGTCATCGTATACATTATATAAGAGAAAGACAAGTACATTTGCAATGTTTAATCTACTTATTCATATTTATTTTGTCTGGGATTAATAATATTTTGTTCGGTTCTATTTCGATATTAGTACGAGTTTCCTATCCCACGGCAATTTATTTGATCCTTTTGTTGCAAAATGCATATTGTATTCTGCTGGGTACATACGTTCAGTTGTTATTGTGTGTGTGTGTGTGTGTGTGTGTGTGTGTGTGTGTGTGTGTGTGTGGTGGTGGTGGTGGTGGTGGTGGTGGTGGTGGTGGTGGTGGTGGTGGTGGTGTGTGTGTGTGTGTGTGTGTGTGTGTGTGTGTGTGTGTGTGTGTGTGTGTGTGTGTGTATGTGTGTGTGTGTGTGTGTGTGTGTGTGTGTGTGTGTGTGTGTGTGTGTGTGTGTGTGTGTGTGTGTGTGTGTGTGTGTGTGTGTGTGTGTGTGTGTGTTTCTGTACGTGTGTAGATGTTGTTGACAAAGTCCTGATCCTTATCGTTCTGACTCACCAATGGCGCACTGCAGTGACATCAAACACACACACATGGTGCTGCGCCTACTCCTCGCTGTCGTACTCTTGTCGTACTTGTCCGAGAGGAAATCGGTCATACATCAATCCAGAATATCCACAGGGCAACTTGCACTGTGAAACCTCGCTGTATTAAATCCCCCCCCGCTCCCTGCCCCGCTATCCCCAACAGACAGCGTGTTGACGGTCGAGATCCAGACAGTGGCCTTCTACCGCCCGTAGGAGTTCCCACGTCATGGTGACCTAAATCCATTCACGCCGTGTTTACAAACCTGCTACGGCTGTAGTTGATCAGGAATACGGTCAGTGCGCACCATGCAAAGACTGCAACCTGTCGTATTTTATTTACTAAACATATATTATTAACTAAAGCTGTTATTCGATAATGATATCCGACCGATAACTGAACTTGTAAAGACGGACACATATGAAAATGCTCCACTACTCGCAATATTAATTCTAACAAGTCCAACGTCGTAAAGGCATTAACCTCAATGTTATAACCGTATTAGCGGACAGCTATGTATAGTGTTAAGCTATGGATAAGGGTGTTGGCCCTCAACAAATATCCTAAGTACACAAGACAACACCAGAATGTACATAAACAGAACACCGTTTATATAAACACCGCACTGCAACTCTACACTACATCCCGAAGTGAATGACGTCTAAACCTTCGCGCCTGCACACAAAACAATACGAAACACACACAGATCGTCCACCCGCGTGTGATGTAAGACACATGCCCACGCAGACACGCTCACACATGAACATCATAATCTCAGACTTTCGTATATACGCATTCGCACATATATACTCACATTAGTTGATAGAACACCAGTTATTCGAAAAAGTAACTTCTTATTTAATGTAATATCCAATCCTCAGGATTGCTCAAAGCGTTTTGCAACTTACTCCCTGTCAGACCTGTTTTATCAAACACCATCTCGAGTTCTTTGAGAAGCAACCAGCCACGCTGCAATTAATCCGCGAAGACTATTCGTACTCAAATATCCACCACTGTCTATAGCTACTCGTGTACTCACATATAGCTATCCATACAGCTGAGCGAACAAGAGCAATGTAAAGTGAACAAACTTGCCTAAGGTTTGAAATGGCAACTCAGGATTCGAACCCGGTGTCATGAGTTCAAATTTCATTTCGAATATATCGAGGCTTGAGCCTTGACAAAAAGCTTTGACAAGTTGGCGCTTTACCTCTTCTCTACCTCACTTATATATTATATTTTTATATCAATGTTGCAGCACATAAAATGTATTTAAAAACATACACTTTCGAACATGCCACTCTACCATTTCGCTAAGTGTTTTACTTTATTTACGAATATCACATCAGCTGTGTTAACGCATGTTGATACTACAATATAAATATTTGCATATCTATGTTGCATTTACTCTACCATCATAATGCATTGAAAATGCAATGTATCACGTATTTGCCTCCAGAAACCAAAATGTGACATTGGATCATTTGCTGAAATTCAGTTCTCTTTGCAATTATAATACCTACATATAAAATGATGCAGCCAAATGTTGATGTATAATTTGGGCATATGTCATGTATTTTCCAAAATAAAGATATTTTGCCAGAGTTAAGGTTTACGGCTACTATAATTGTTCTTCTCTGTTGAGGCTTGAGTTGTGCGTGTGCCTGTCTTTTCACAATTCAACTGAGTAGGTGTTTATGTAAAATATGTGTCATAGTCCCTTTTTTCCGTCGACACCAACTTGTATATCGGCTATCTTCTATGATTCATTGTGTGCTATTTTCTACGCCTTCTGGGCTCTACAATGAGAAATGAAATTGTTTAATTACATTGACTTGGTTGAAACACACCTAAACAGCCAAAAGAATAGAAAACAAAGCAATACCACGAAGGGGGGCACTGAATTGTACTATTCATAACCTTACGTATTCAGTAGTAGTTTATCGTGTTATGTGTGTTAGCATAACAGCAACATGTCATACAATTCTTAACTGGTCTACCATTAGCAACATTCGCCTATCGAATGGGGAGGCTATAATGCTGCTCTGGCGAGAATGGAATATTCCCCTAAACCAGCCACTACCTACATATTTTGTCCTGTGATCGACGCACCACCCTGACACTTTTCTCACGACGCTATCATACTTAAAAAGAACTCTCACTGAACTTGGGATGAAGACCTCAAATCTATCTGCTGACATGCAACTTTACATCGTAGCAACATTTATCAAGTGGGCCAGTCATGGGAACCGCTTCAAGTCAGTCATTCTTCGACCTGGTGGCATGCACACCCTCATGTCATTCAATGGCTGTATTGGAAACGTATTGAAAGCTAGTGGTCTTGAAGTACTGGTTGGGGCTGCATTTAGTGGCCTGACATTGATCATGAATGGCAAGGCATGGGTGAGATCAATGCGTGCCTTTCGTATGGTGCAGGTGAAGAGGCTGTTAACTACAATATCACAACATCAAGCAAGCTCCCATGCCGCGATACCATCATAAATAGCAAAGCGAATAAGAAGGCTCTCGTCAGAGTTCTCTCCACTTTCAATTTGGGCAACAACGTGACGATGGTTGGAAGAGAGGAGAGTATGTACAGCCATGATGAAGCAGATATTACCATCATCAGTTATCTTCTGGAAGCTGTAAAGAATGGCAAGAACATTGTACGAGTGATCAGCGATGACACTGACGTCTTTGTTCTGCTTATTTTCTGGGTGTGGAGATTGCAGATGACAGCCCGTGTGTAGCTAGATCGATGGTGTGGGGCTATCCTCAATATCAATGAAAGTTCTTCGCTCATCGGTGCGAAATCCCTCCAGTTGCTAGGTATGCATGCATCAACATACTGCGATACGGTGTCCTATCCATTTGGTCATGGCAAAGCGACGGCGCTAAACATACTGAAGTCCGCCGACCACTCTGGCCTCTACATTGTATTCGGTGAACCGAGTGCTAACCACCAACAGTTGCTAGAGATTGGACGCAAATTTATTTGCTCGCTCTATGGTGTTGCTGCAGGCGAAAGCATGGCTTATGCCAGGTATGCGCTCTACACCAAAAGAACAAGAGGGAAAGCTGTATGTGTCAAAACTCTTCCACCGATAGACGCTAATTTGGCATATCACATCCTGCGAGCACACTACCAAGTATTGCTCTGGAAGGCAGCAGGCCAGCAGACTCCGCCTGCTGTTGATATCGCTGCTTACGGGTGGGAATTGGTCAGTGGTGTAGGGTGTGTGCCAACTCCACGCATTACAAGAGGATCAGCAGCTCCTCCTGCCCTCACGGACGTCATCAACTGCCAATGCAAAGCTGTCTGGAAAGCTTGCAGCAGTCATGCATGTAGCTGTCATTCTGCAGGATAATCCTGCACGCCATACTGTTATTGTGTTCTGTCTTTTCACCAAACATGATGAGAATGAAGCTAGACATGATAATGGGGATGAAGGTGATAGTACAGAGGAAGAGGGGAGCTAGAGAGAATGGGGAATAACCTTTTCTATGAGAACGTCATGGGAATGATTTATCGTTTAAATACTAATGGTTAATAATGTACGCTGTGTTAATGCCCAAATGAAACTTGCCATTGCAAACAAGTTCTCAGTGTGTATCAGTAATTATATAATTCAGTACTTCTGACGTTATACTTTTAAATTGTTGTACCATGTTGTGTCATTTCCCAAGCTTTTTGTGCTTCTTGTCAGCTGTAGTCATATACACATACATGAAGGTACAACTATTAGCCTTCCTGGAACTCAGTCATGATGAATGTTCAATGCTAAAGAGGAATTGTAAATCTTCGAGCTATTTTTGGTTGAAATGTCGGCCATTTTGAATTTGTATCACGTGACATAGAAAATGTTTATGTGAAATTCCTCATATGTTGGTACATTGCATTTATTTATTTCATGTATAATTAAGGCCGTACAATTATATATCAGTACTGTGTTCTTGCCCATACGCTAAAACGTAGGAATAGGCATTAAATCGTGGATGTTGCATGTGTTTGGTTAAAATGACGCCATTTTGAATATTACTCGGTTTTCTTGGGCGGGCATCAGTTGAAATATTTCCTTTTAAGTCCTGATATGGTAAAACATAGGAATGGACAAAATAAAATCATATTTATATAGCAAAAGGTAATCAAATTATGCTCAATTTTAGCTATTGTTGGTGAAAATGGTGGCCATGTTGAATTTTGGTCACGCGAACATAGTCGGACATTATTATAAACGGTTCCATTGAATTCCTCGTACCTCAAGGCATGCGTGTACATACAAAAAATATGTTCCTAGCATGATGTAGTGTAAAGATGAACACATTTTGTAATTTACTAGGATCACGGCAGCCATCTTGGATTTTCGTGGTTCCCACGAGTTGCCCAAGGATGGCACATTGCCATCCCACGGATTTGAGTTCAGGGACACATAATCTATATGATTCAGCAAAAAAACCTTACACGACCAACCATTTCCAGGTTCACAAAATGGCAACTCGACTATACAGGTATCGCTCTGGAGTGACAATAACACCAACATATTTTCATACATGCCACAATTTTGAAACGGCAATCCGTATTTTTGACCTAAAATTATGTAAAAATCCGTATTAATCCGTATCGTATACAAATTTGTCGCGCATGCCATAACAACACATGAATACAACTGCACAATTTTATTACTCTCATAATCGCAACAAACTAGCCTACATTCACAGACGACAAGTATGCAAACATCACTTCGGCGCGGGTCACCTCGTTAGCAAAGTCGCCACCGTTCGGCCGTGGCTTGAAAAAGGTTTTTACGGTAGCCTCTTCCTCGTGGCGCTTCAGGTTCGCCGCGTGCAAATTCGACTTTATGTGCTCCGTGATGTCGTACAACCCCGAAGCGGCAACTTTCACATCGCGTGAACATACACTACATCTCGCGTACTGTTCGCCTGCTTTGCTCTGTACTATCGTGCCACCGAACATTGCTACCCATTCTTTCTGAAATTTTCCTGTACACTTTCGTCTTTTCGCAGGAGGAGCCATCTTAAATTCTGAAGAATTTAGTCTGCGCCCACGAATACGGCGCCCATAGCCACCTGCCGCAATGTTCAGAACTACAGTTTACGAGCGCGCGATCTGCTTGCACGCTACAATAAACGAACCGGTCGTTTTGTTCGTTCGTTTCGAGTCGATTTACTTAGTTACTAACAATAAACATTATTCAATTAGACTGTGTAGATTTGTTAGGTATAATGTGGTTAAAAATAATGTATCCATAAATTTAGCTAAAATCCGTATCAAAATGGAGTACAGCCGTATCACTTAAAAAACCGCCAAAATCCGTATCGGATACGGGTAATCCGTATCATGTGGCATGTCTGTATTTTATATTAGTAAATCATCAGCAGCAGTTAGGACGCACGATTGTTGGCTTCACTTAATTCTGGCTTAATTCAAGAGTCCATACGATCATTTGATTCCGTCTGTCTACTTTCCAGAATTATTGATGCTGAAAACCGTTCTAATAGTCTGTTTACAAACAAATGACATAATCTGTGTAATATGAATTAATACATCATACTGAAAAATGGTGTCCCGGCAGGTGCACAACGAAAATATATTTGGGCCTTTGACTTGAGCCCGAGGCTTGACAATGAGGCCCTGACTTGTCTTGGGTCTTGCCGCTCTACCTCTTCGCCTTCGGGCATCGATGAGCCTGTTTTTACTGGGACCCGACATGGCATATAATTGTAATAACATATCACTGCTGTAAATACACATTTATTTAATTATATCGAAAGATGTCAATCACATAATCCACACTTATTCACATTGACAGTATGTATTCATTCACTATTACTGACAGTGTTAGAACTGACGGCAGTCGCGTGACTTCACAAGTTAATTTCAACGATAATATTGGTGTCAAATAGTATGGCATAACCAGTAATACAATAAGTTGCGACGCTCTTTGGTGACGGATTCACACACTTTGATTATGTGTCGAGAAGTTTTAATCACTAGCTTGTTTTGTTATTTTTATTATTATTATTTATTCAGCCTCCGTTGCCGGAGAAGAAACATTACATACATATTCATACGTGCAATCACATATAAAATACACACGGTGGAGAATAAAAACCTGATAAAATAAAATAAATAGCAACAATACATACAGTGGCATGGTATAATATAAAAAATTCAGTGTATATTGTGTATATCAGTTAAAATAAAGAGACGCGTAATATATTAGAGTGCAGTGGTTAAGAGATGAACTAAAAGATGTTCATGTGAATATGGCCTGTTAAAATTATCAGTAAATAAACGGTGTCTAATCGAGTCAACAAGACCATCATTTGTCGCACTACTTTGGGGTACATGTTGATAATTAAAGGCTCGTTTAATGGGTGACTCGCCCATAGATAATACTCTGTCTAACAGAGTTCCAGGTACCGTTTCACCATAACATATAAAACGAGACAGTAAGTGCTGCATATAGCTAGTTTGTGATAAAGCTAGATCTTATGAGACACCAAAAAAACACAGGCGCTTTAACATGGGATAATGGCGGCACAATTTTTTTTTTGACGAGTACAAAATACCCATAATGCATTGAGGAGGGAATCATAACGTGCCAAGCTTGGCGCGGCAAGCTTTATGTTTGCGCGCAAACTTTACAGCCAATCAGAACGCGTCTACCTGGCCGCTCGGGTCATAACGCGACAAACTTGGAGCGGCAAGTTTGTCGTTTGCTTAGAAGGCTCT
The DNA here is from genome assembly GCA_964017155.1 of Oasisia sp. SBJ-2009. Lineage (NCBI taxonomy): Eukaryota > Metazoa > Annelida > Polychaeta > Sabellida > Siboglinidae > Oasisia > Oasisia sp. SBJ-2009. The sequence continues at coordinate 36,873,150 of OZ024860.1, forward strand.
TAAATTGCTAATAAATAGTCGCCATCATAGGGGCCACTTTGGGTTTTAAATTACATATTTTTTTTTATAATTATTGAATTCCATTACGGATAGCCCAATTGTATTTACGAGCAGGTATATTCATGTGCATTTTTTATTAACATTTGCTACTTTACGTGTATAAAAAGTAGAGGATGTGTGGTAAAAAATATAACACATTTATGGCTGAAAGTGCTGCTAGAGTCAGTTTTAATCCATTATTATTTTGCATATGTAGTAATTTACAACTGCACAAGTATGTTTGTATCTTTGGGTAATATGCTGCTTTACATAATGTAACATTTTTTAAACTGTTAGTACTGTTAGTGGTTATGTTTTGATTAATTAAGAAAATATAGGTATTATTTATTGTGTGTGGCAGACTATATTTAATATTTTTTTTGTAAATTTGTATTATATCCTGAATGTATGTATTCTGCTGTGTGCTGGTGTGAAATCATTATGTATATTTTTGGTTTGTGTTATCTGCCGATTTTGAAAGTATGCGGGTAATGTTTTATGTTGATATTTATAATACAATTATAATATCATTACACTAAATAAGTCTTCAGCATTTGCTTAAACATTAGTTCCATGTATGAGCTACCTGGTATATTTATTTGATGATATTATTCTTACAAGTTTCTTTTGCAATGTGTTTATTCAATTACATTTGTGTCCCTAGATCAGCAGATAGTAATTAGTGTCGATATTATTGAATTATAGAGTGAGATTTTGTATGGCCTATTCCCTATATTATATTTGGCCTATCTTGACTAATAATGAAAAGTGCCATTTTTCGCGCAGTACCACCTGTTTGAGGCAAACGTATACATGTGTTATGATTATTTGCATTTAGACAACTTGTCAGATATAAGTTCTTATCGAAACCACAACGTACAACAATATAAACTGCAAATCCCGCAAGACACACACGGTGTAGCATTGTGGGGAGTGAGATCAGAGGCATTTGAGATCAGAAAGGTATAACACAACATATTTATGACCTGATTTTCCTAGTATTCATCAGTCGGAAGTTACAACTGTCATCCATCGAATATTATTCTTAATGTCCAGTCCCCAATCAGCTCCAGTCGCGCGTGTCGATTTCATCGATGAATTCCAGTTATATATGTCGCTTATGATCGTGTTTCTCATGATGTCGCCTATTGGTACGATGTAGATTATGAAACACAATGTTCCACGACCCAACCCTGGTATCTTCATGACATTGGTAGTGTCCGATCGCGTAAGTACGATTATATCCAACTGTCACAACGTCAACGACGCGTTTTTCTAACAGAGTCAAAATCGACTTTAATAGAAAGCGGCGATTTTTGAAATTATTTATGATATAACACCATGTCCATGATGCCAGAAACGTGAGAGGGTGCGTGTCTGCGATGTGCATGAGTACGTGTTATTTATAGGGCGAAAACGAGGCTGGGGGCAGTTGGGGGCAGGAAATCCATATTCTCCATGTTAACATATATAGGACTTCTGTTGTTGTTGTTGTTGTTGTTGTTGTTGTTGTTGTTGTTGTTGTAATAACCGAACTGTTCCCAAATAGCAAGTTTCAGTTATATTGTCCGAAGCGAAGGATTATTACAAGCAGAAGCAATGGAACACTTTGCCGGTGACAATGATCACGGAAATCATGAATTTTAATCGATTATTATGTTGGTTGCCATGGCAATAGCGCAAGTACTTGTGTTTGGCGATCTTGACTAGTTCTTAGACTTAGTTCTTAGGTTGTTTCCTCCCAACAGTAAAACTTGGGCTAACGCAGGAGTTCTTCTTTATAATTAGTGAGTCCACTACAGGTTACACATTTACCCCCTGTGTGGGATCTTTTACTTCCCCTGACATAGACACTAGATAGAAGGGACCAGCTTTTAATGTCTCTTCCGAAAGACACAGGCAAATGTGGGGTAAACGAAATTGCCTAAGACTAAGTCTTAGACTAATATGTCTAAGTTTCGAAACGGCGGTAGGTGGGATTGAACCACCCCCTCGATTGAAAGTCCGGCGCTCTACCGCGCGACCACCGCTCCCCACAAATAACTAATAATGAAGAGTGCCATTTTTCGCGCAGTACAATCTGTTTGGGGCAAACGGATGCATGTGTTATGATTATGTGTATTTAGACAACTTTTCATATATAAGTCCTTATCGAAACCACAACATACAGCAATGTACAATGTGAATCCCGTAAAAGACACATACGGCCTAAAATCGTGTTAACTATCTGCACTACATAAATCGCTATATATGTGAATAGTGTGGTAAGCTCAATATCAAAGCTGCATTCTAACATAATTTTTATCGCATTTTAGAAAAGTCAATGTACACCATGACCGATATTTGCTTATTAGTATACTTCCTACCACATGTCTCACTTTGTGGTTTTATACGTTATTTGATCAAATATAATTTTGCAACAAACAACGACTCTGGAGTTTCCCAAAAGTTGATTTATTTTTACCACCGGAACTCTCCGATCAACAAAAGTAAACGATGTCGCAAACAATGTCGTAAATGATACGCGCACGTGTTACCGATGGTAAACATGCAGATATGTAAACAAATGAGGTATGTGGATGGAAAAGTGTGCTTTTGAATATAAACACTGACGTATATCGAAATGTACACAAAGTTATATTGTAAACTCACAGGATTTTGTGTTTATGCCAATCTTATTGTTAGCTACGGCACTGCCACTGACTGTCTCAGACTCAGTGACTGACTTGACGAGTGGCATTGCAAATGCAAATGCAAATGCAAGAGTCATGGAGATTGATGCCGTCGGAGGAACAATCTAAGTAACTAAGATATTTCATAATATATATTGGATAATTACAATAAACTCTGCTGACGTCATTATACATTCCAATACAATCGCCATTAAGAATAAGTAAATGTTTTGGAATATGGGTGGCAAAACCAATAATTTAATTTTAAAATTATATATTTTCAATTATGCTAACACTCTGTTTCCAGAACATAAATCAGAAGTGGTTGTGTTGCAAAACGAAAACACGGATAAGACTAAAATGCTCAGAACTAGGTTAAACATTGGCAATATATGTTGGTAAGCAGTTTTTTTGGGCTGAGTAATCTGCCAAATCCCATTATTCTTCTGCTTTCATTCGTTAATTTGGTTTGGTAGAAAAATGGAAGACAAGGAAATAGGTGATGATGAATCATTCCAAACAAACACACCCACCCACCCACCCACCCACCCACCACCCACCCACCCACCCACCCACCCACCTTTCAGCCACGCTGAAAGGTATTTCTGCCCTGCCAGTGCAGAAATAGGGCAGAAAGTATTTTTGCCTAGCAGAAACGATGCCACCGATAGCATTTTTATAGAATATGTTGTCAGTCTTTTTCTTTACCTGTCTACATAACCTGCTGTTCTAAATATATTTACATATTAATGATTTTAAAGCCACAAAGACTTCCCCTCAAGGGGCACACTATCCCGGTCAGAAACCTCTAATCCACAGTTAGAGGTAAAGGCCATAATGTATTGTTTGTTAAACTAAGCCAGCAAATCCATAATAGAATGCGTATCAGAAGAGACAATGCTAATGACTGCTAGGGTTTTGTGAAGAAATGTGACAACTCAACTGAAGACAGTCTGGACACTACTGCGGCCTGGTGCCAGTTTTGAGCCTGACTAAAAACCTCTGGTCACTATCAGGTGCTAATCCAACCTATGGCTCTGTGCAAACAAAACTTGTGGTCACTGTCAGAGCCCAGAAGGACACTTGCTGCAAAGTATATTCTTCAGTAATTAGCACTGTTGGATGTTGGAAAAAAGACAGTTGGGATCAATGGGTATTTTCAAGGTTAAAAACAATCAGTGTGGTGAAAGGTGACTTGCGGTGAAGGTAACCAGTTTTGGCAGACAGGAACATCAATATTGACTAAACAAAATACATTTTGGGAGTTTCTGCAGAAACTAGGATAGCTTGGTACTTCTGCCGCTCAATTAGAAAGTATGTAGCAAAAGAACACAAAGGTATACATTAATGACATAAAGGTAAAAATCCCCAGGACTACTCAAAACATGTAACACTTCTTCCCTGGCAGACATGATAAATTTAACGCTATCTCAACTTCTCTGGGAAGTGCCCAGCCACACTGCAATTAGTGTGCGAAGGCTGCTCGTATAAAAATATATAATGTATAAGAAACAATAAAATAATAAAAACATTATAACCATTTGTTCTACAATGTTTGCACAATGATGATATTAAAACCACAATATCTTAGAAACAATGCAGTAAATTGATTAACTGCAAGACAGGTATCTAAGTGTATAATTTGTTTGCTAGCCTCTGTAATATAATAACATTGTAGAACATTGGCTGGCTATTGTACAACTTTGCATATGCTGGAAATAAAGATTGGGTTGAAAAGCTACAGTTTATAATAAAAAGCATATATATAAATATGATCAGTTATGATTAGTATTCAAATGTATGATCACTTAGAAATGGTGTAATCAATTATGACTAAGCTATTTTTTAATCTGCACTACAGTATTAGTACAGTTATGTTAACCATAACACCTGTAGATATAGTCATGGAGCCTATTATATTGCAGTGTAATATATTACTATTACACCTGTACTTAATTTACTTCCTATTATTATTATTATTACATGCTAAATGGAACATATTAATATTCAATTCATTAGATGTCAAAAATATTAGATGAGGAATTTGTATTAAATATCATTATCAATATTTCAAAATGACATCACGATATGCAATGTTTCGGTCAATAAGCCCGTGCCAGGGGTAATTTTGCACGGAGTGCAATACCTGTTGGAATCGAACCAACAACTAACACCGATACATTAACAGGTACCATTGTTATAAACATACAATTTGTTTGAAAAATGTATTCAGTTACTCCAAAAGGCAACCTGATTATTTTGGTAAGATTATGATAACTTCTCTCTTGGCCTAGGCATTGCATGGGGTAGTGTAACAACATTATAGAATGATAACATATCGCAGCGATAATGTGAAAACAAATTAACAAGTGTTCTGAGGACTAATTCCAACAGACAGATAAATATAAGTTAGTAAAATCAAAACATTCACAAAATAGTACAGTGCGTACTGGATATGTCAAATTTGCAGGAACCCATTTTGTCAGTTCAATTTGCATGAAATCTGTGCATTCCCAATGCACACACTAAACTATCAGGTACACACAAATAATGCAATGAGAGAAATATCAAGTGAGAGTATCTAAATCATTTAAAAATCACTTTACCGATATGGTAATATTAGCCATTTTATACATACACTGTACCTTAACAATGGCCATGAACTGCAGTATACTTTTTGAGGAATCCTGGCATGGACATAAGTGAATCAATGTCAGAGAGTTAGATGATAAGGGTCAATTTAAACATGGGTAGAACTACCCACTAGTCCGCACACAAATAAAGATAAGGGCGGACTAGTAAACCTGCCAGCCAACTAGTCCGGTGGTCTTGTAAAGTTTAGTGTGTCATCCACACCACCCTACAGTTGTCAATCAAGCTTTGGTAGTCACAGTGACCTTAACCCTAATCCTAACCGTTGGATGTAGCTTAATACCAAGCTGTTCAAACTTCGATAAATTGTTGCTCTTGAACCATTGGCCACAGCAGCTACAGCATCATTTACTGACAAATTATTATGTTTTCTTAGGCACGGCCACTGAGTATGAACTTGGCAGGGCATCATTAATAAGATCAGCATTATTTTGTTGGGTATTATTTTGCCATAAAACCTTGGACCAACTAACACCCAAAACAATAAATGCTCCCTCTCAAGTATGATTTGAGACTCAAGCAGTGCAGGCCTAGCCCTAGGCCTAGAGGCTTGACAGCACTGAAACAGGCATGACCGCTGATTTTAACCCGCATTTACACTTTTTCTATAAACGCTGGTGTATTTCTGATGTCTTCCACTCTTTCAGGATCGGGGTGAACTCCCTTTGCATCATATACCATGCCAAAGAAGTGGATTCTTTCCTGCCCTATGGCACACTTCTCGCTGTAAAACACAAGTCCATTGTCTCGTGCCACCTTCATCAAATTGTGTAGGTGTTTGTCGTGTTCTGTCTTCGTCTTTCTGTACACAGCGATGTCATCCGCGATTCCACGGGTTCCTGTGCATTTCTCCAGGATCTATCCGTTGCTGGAAAACGTCTTGGGACATCACTAGTCCGAAGGGCATTCGCTGGAAGCAAAACCTTCCAAATGGCGAATTGAAGGTTGTTATCAGCAGTGACTCAGCGTCTAGCTTCACAGACCAGTATCCGTTGTTCGCATCAAGCTTGGAGAAGTGCTGGGATCCCGCGAACTGGTGTGTGATCCCCTCGAGAGTGGGAGTGTGATGATGTCATCTCTTAATGGCCTTGTTAAGGTCTTTGGGATCAAGGCATATGAGTAGCTTACCATTTTGTTTTCTCGAATACGCCAAACTGTTCACCCAGTTGGTCGGTTCGTCTACTTTGCGGATCACTCCATTTTCGACCATCTCGTCTAGATAGTTCTTGATCTCATCTTTGAGCTGGATTGGACATTTCCTAGGTGCATGTATCACCGGTTGTACTTGTGGATCCGTCACGATGTGGTATTCACCGTGGAAATTGCCGATGCAGTCAAACTTATTTGGATACTGTTTCAACAAATCGTCAATGCGGACACCATTGTTTTCGTTACTCTGGATGCTTTGTTCCTCTGCTTGGACAACGCAGTGCAGTGTCACAAGGTCGAGTTGTCTCAAGCTGGGTAAACCAATGATACCTGGCCCCTCGGTGTCGACTAGGAAAAACGTTGTGTCGTACCAGCGGCCATGGCTGTACTGGCAGGGAATCGTCACAAGTCACAACACCAAACTGCTCAATTCGTGTTCCGGTGTACGCAGTGCCAGTGAGCATGGACATGGTGTTTAGATGTTTTACAATTCCTCCAGGTCTTGGGTGACCGTCTGCCGTTAGACATTTTGGATGCATTCGACGGTAGATGCGAAGAGGGAGTGTGTTACCTTGTGCACCAGTGTCTACTTTCAGCCTGTGTGATTTCCAGGTTTTGAATCAAGTTCGATGTTCAGTGTAGCGAACACTTCATCGCGTGTATCAACATGTCACTGCTGATCTTTGTTTCAGCGAACGACAGGTGTTAAAAATGTTCACCCATGGCCATGCACTCTGTTAATTGTCCCTTGATAGAATGCACAGTACCTTTCTGACTGGAATTGAAACATTTTAGTCCATCCTCTCCTGACAATAGCAGAATGTGGTCCATTTATTTGGCCTTTTTTACATCTTTTACGCTAAAGTATAGTTGACATTTCTGCTTAAAAAGTTGAAATGTCTTCGGGAGGTCCGCGCTGGTCCAGTCCATGTGTGGCATGCATTCCGCCATATCCACACGAGTGTTCGGTGACGCCCCCTTAGACTTAGTCTTACTACTTTGACGCGTACATTTCTTTTGCCGTATTTGCGTCGCTTGTTTCAGTGATGTCGAGCGGTATCATTATCGCTTGGATAGCAAGGCTTGAGCAGTCTTACCTGGGTTATCCCACCGCTGCCACCATGTAATTGTATGTTGTTGTACTTGAAGACAACCAATCATATTGTACAATTAGTTTAATGTTATACATGAACACGCACTGCCATGCTGAACGTTAGTCACGTGATGATTTATGCAAGTGTCACTTGAAATGATTGACCTTATCATTACACATACGGCCTAAATTATAAAATCGTGTTTACTATCTGCACTAGATAAATCGCAATATATGTGAATAGTGTGGTAAGCTCAATATTAAATTAGACATTTAAGATAAGAAAGGTATAACACAAGATATTTAAGACCTGATTTTCCTAGTATTCATCAATCGGAAGCTACAGCTGTCACCGTCGTTAGAATATTATAATACTTGTGCCCAATCCCCATTCAGCTCTCGTCGCGCGGAGTCTCGCCATGTATCATGACCCACTTGCACGCCCTATTGTGAATCTGTGTGTGAAAAATATAAAAAGTCGTACCCCCAGGAATACACTTACTGGTACATTTTGACGCCTGACTGCGTACGTAGGAATGTTTGTACTTTGTAGAAAACACATTTAATTCTTTCCAATTGCCTACTCTGTTTTACATAATATGATTAAGGATTCTATAGCTTCACAAAGATACGTAACTCCTCGCGATTTTGCCGTAAGTAGCGTGACATTACGTAAGTGGATCCATCTAGTTTCTAGCGTGCTATGTGTACAAATCTTTGGACACGGTAGCACATTGTTTATTTTATCAATATTTCTATAAACATCCCGCGTGTATTGCGAGCATGCAAGCTTATATTACATAAGCGATGCTTTAACAATAATAACTAAAACAATAACATGTTAATATTAATTTTGTTAAATGCACCAAAACCTTTTTCTAACACCATATATTTCCCATACATTCATATTCCTGTTTAAATGTTTTTGATTTATTGTTCCGATAATTAATAAAGTGTCTTGTCCTAAAATAATAATTATTACATATCTGGTGGTGGAAATGTCATTCAAGTAGCTTCAGTAATATGTTCTTATCCATAATGGTTGTGTATGTGCTGAATTAAAATGATTGTTACGTCGTACTTATTTTACTACTTTAATTATTTATTACTATTAACCATACCTTTATATTCATTTATCACAATTGTTGTCATGGAATTTATATGTTTATTTATGACTGATAGGTTAGTTTAGTTAATTATATAGACACATGTATTTTCATTATTTATTTATAAATATTATCTGTGGGTAGTTTTCTCTTTATTGTATTTTCAATAGCATTATGTTGTGACAACAATTATGCATGTGGCGCTATATAAATAAAATATTATTATATTGTAATAAAAAAAATTGTTTATTTAATATAGCGCCACATCCAATTTAAAATTGTTCGTTGCGTTTTACATACATTAAAATGCTAACGACGACCACGACGACGACCACGACGACGACCACGACGACGACCACGACGACGACGACGACCACGACGACGACCAAGACGACGACCACGACGACGACCACGACGACGACCACGACGACGACCACGACGACGACCACGACGACGACCACGACGACGACCACGACGACGACCACGACGACGTCCACGACGACGACCACGACGACCACGACGACGACGACCACGACGACGACCACGACGACGACCACGACGACGACCACGACGACGACAACGACGACGACCACGACGACGACCACGACGACGACCACGACGACGACCACGACGACGACCACGACGACGACCACGACGACGACCACGACGACGACCACGACCACGACCACGACGACGACCACGACGACGACGACCACGACGACGACCACGACGACGACCACGACGACGACCACGACGACGACCACGACGACGACCACGACGACGACCACGACGACGACCACGACGACGACCAGGACGACGACCAGGACGACGACGACGACGACGACGACGACGACGACGACGACGACGACCACTACCACTACCACTACCACTACTACCACTACTATTTTCCCCTTGCGTCGTAGGGGCCGTAGGACTGGATTCGGTGTTGGGCACGTCGTTAGATTAGGTCATACACACACTTGACGACGTCTAACGAATACGACAGAACAACTGACAGACAACGCCTTCATCCGTAGAGACAACGGAACATTAAGGCGATGATATCGGCACTGTGGAAGAGGTTAGTCGATGTTGATATTTAGTTCGTGCGACAAATGCATATTTTACTTTACATTTCAAATAATTGTTAAGCTTCCACAACAAGCAGCCTGTTTGTGATCACTTTAGGGGGAAACAATTAATTCCATACCTTTATGTCAAGTTCTCAATCATCTGCCGTCTATGTATTTAAGCATATTCATACTCTTGTCTAAATCAATACTATTGTCATCAATTGTTGTGGAAGAATTTCAACAAATTATCTGCATAACCAGCACACATGTAGAGGACAAAGTGTGTGTACACCGTTGTCATATTGGCTTAATAATTATACAAATACCCAATAAATAGTGATTATGAACTGCAAATAAAATTCAATCCAAACATTCATTAACTTATCCACCATTTGCTATATAGAAATATATACAAGCTTTCAGGAGTTAACCCTTGACATATGGTATGTGACGTAAAGACTTCTAATTTGAAAAACTTTTGATTATTGTATGTTACTGATTTGTTATCAATGTGTAATACATAAGCTTGAAACGCAGAAAGTCGAGAAGTGATCGACCGCCTTAAGATCAGTTCCCGCCATCTTCCAACAATTGCAAATCTCTCGGATGCTCCACGAGAAGATCTCCTTCACAAAGTGAACACTATCCTGCACGTAAAATTGAAATATGTAACACTGAATTATATTTACATTATTTATAATATAAAACACAACGTTGCTATTATACATAACTAATAGTGAACGGGACAGATTATTATCACACCTAGGCGCTATTGTGGCCAAGTAATCTTAGATGAATCCAATGTGTTGCAGAGCGGTTCTACTGATCATGTCGCTTGTTATTCTACGCTTTGGGAACAACACACACAGTGTGCCGACGCCCACGTTTCTAAAGCACTACACAGATACCTATAACACTGAATTGTTACAAGTGATCCGTCCATGACGTGTCCTATTACCAAATGGTGCTTAATACCACCAAGCGTGTTTTCTGTGCGACAGCAGAGGGCTCTGTTATGTACGTAGTACTGCGGGAATAATTTGCGCATCATTCTTCCTAATACTTCCATAGTACACGTACGTAAAGATATTTTGATTAACTGCGTTTGGTGGGGTCACATACATGGTTGTAATATATGTATATGTATATGTATGTGTATATGTATGTGTATATATATATATATATATATATATATATATTTATATATATATATATATATATATATATATATATATATATATATATATATATATGTGTGTGTGTGTGTGTGTGTGTGTGTGTGTGTGTGTGTGTGTGTGTGTGTGTGTGTGTGTGTGTGTGTGTGAGAGTGAGTGTGTGAGTGAGTGTGTGTGTGTGTGTGTGTGTGAGTGTGTGTGTGTGTGTGTGTGTGTGTGTGTGTGTGTGTGTGTGTGTGTGTGTGTGTGTGTGTGTGTGTGTTCGTGTTGACCATTGGGATCGATGATGTCAATAGTTCAGTCTTCGTTGATGGGTGCGGGAGTGGTTCGTCAGTCCAATCCTGGACGCACACATTCCTGGAGAGTGCGGGCACTCGAAGGAGGCTGACGGAGGCGCAGATCCTGAGGCCTTGCTGTGGTGCCTGGTGGCAGTGATCGTTCCTGGTCGGCACTCTTCAAACTTCTTGCTGCACGCCAGCCAGCTCTGACCTGGGCACTGCGTTCCAGCTCTGCCAGGAGCTGACGTGGGATGCGGGAGCTGTCCATGCGAATAACATGGATGGTCCAGCGAAACTGGGCCTTTATAATTATAGTCTCTATGCTGGCAAGGCCCGCTCTCTCTACGATTTCAAGGTCAGTCACTCTGCCCTGCCACCTGGTGCCTACGAGTGACCTCAGGGACCTCGCATGGAAGCGCTCAAGCTGTCTGACGTGCTTCCTGTACTGCGTCCACGTCTCACAGCTATAGAGGAGGCTCATGAGCCCGACTCCCTTGTACACTTTGATTTTCGTGGACAGCTTGCCGTTACTGTGATTCATGGCACGGGAGCGCAGGCGACCGAGGGACTGGCTAGCTTTACTGATACGACCCGCGATCTCCTTGTCGAGGAAAGCATCATAAGATGTGACAGTCCCCGGGTACCTGAAGTGATCGTCCGCCTTCAGTTCAGTTCCAGCTATGGGCTCTTTGGGAGGATGTGCTCTTGTGCCTAGAGCAGGCTGGTGCAGGGCTTCTGTTTTTCCGAGACTGATAGTGATAGTGAGACCGAAGAGTTGAGTCTCTTACGCAAATCTGTCGACGGTGGTCTGGAGTTCAGGCCCCGAGTGTGCTATGAAGAAACAGTCATCACCAAACAGTGCATCGCGGATCAGTCTCTCGAGCATCTTAGTTTTAGCGTTCAATCTGCGTAGGTCAATAATAAAACCATTTAGTCTGTAGCGAAGGTGCGCTCCCCTCTCAAGGCCACGTAGAGCATGGGTCAGCAAACAGGTGAAGAACAGGTTGAATAAGACAGGAGCCAGGAAGCAGCCCTGTTTCACTCTATTTGTGATCTCGAACGGTGTTGAGGCATCGCCAGTGGAGAGGACAAGTCCCTTCATGCCGTCATGGAAAAGGTGACTGATGTTGGTGAACTTTCTGGGACAGTCAAGCTTACATGGTCTAGAGTGCCTCCCTGTTGACAGTGTCGAACTCCTTCGTCCGGTCTATGACAACAGCGCAGAGATCCATATGCTGCTCGGTGCATTTCTCTTGTACCTGTCTGACCGAGAAGACCATAATATTGACGGTGCTGCGGCCTGGTCTGAATCCACACTGGACTTCTGGCACGGACTCCTCGGAGACCGAGCTGAATAGGCGATTGAGGATGACTCGTGCAAGAATCTTCCCAGCGATGGACAAGAGCGAGATACCTCTGTAATGACCACAATCAGATTTGCAACACTTGTTCTTAAACAGGGAGATGTATTGCAATAAGAACAGGCGCAGCAACAATATTTACATATATAAATATATAACTGTATCATATTTGATGTATATATGTATATATGTATATATATATATATATATATATATATATATATATATATATATATATATATGTACACACACACACACACACACACACACACACACACACACACACACACACACACACACACACACACACACACACACACACACACACACACACACACACACACACACACATCAAGAACAGGTGTTTCACTTCAAGAACATGTTTGACACTTCAAGAACATGTTGACGATGTCGGTGAATACCTTTTAGGAAATAACTTAACATATCGTCAGAAGAAAAGTACGAATAACTGTCATGTCTGTTGTGTTAATATTAATCAGGAACCTAATTATGGAATTTCGGTTTTTCTTCCGGACGACAGATGGTGTAAAACAAGATCTGATCAGAACTAAAGTCAACATAAATCACTTAAGCTGTCCGTCACTTTGTTTTCAGCCATTCAACAGTCAGCCGCCCGCGTCAAGTGGCTGCAAAAAGCGTGTCGAACTCTGAGTATCAGTGATAGCGATAAGCTGAAGTATTCACGGCACGTGTACAAGCATATTCTCGTCGATGATGCCAACCAGGTGCTTTTCTGCGATGCCCCAAAGACCGGAAGCACTTTCTTCAAGATCCTTTGGTTGAACTACACTCGCGGAACGAGAGTAGATCAACGAAAACCTAACCTAGTTCATCATAGCAGGTTTCTCCGGACACACAATCTACGATATCTCAACAAATACAACCAGGCTGAAACACAAACTCGATTAAAAACGTACTTCAAATTCATGATCGCACGTCACCCTCTCGTCAGAGTTCTATCTTCTTACCGAGACAAACTGGTAAATCCGAAGACGCGTTGGCTACATCGCAATAGATTTACACGGCGTATACGGTCAAATGTCGGCGGGCCAGTCCAATAATAACACCGTTACTTTCAAACAGATGGTGCATTATCTCATCGACCATGGTCCATACGACTATCACTGGATTCCCGTCTCGCTTCTTTGCAATCCATGCGAAATTTCCTATGACTACATCGCTAGGCTGGAGACAAGTTATTTGGATTACCCATATATTTTCGCAAAGCTTGAGAACGTCTCGGGTTCGGAGAACGGTCTGCCAAATTCAGTTGTGACATACAAAGGAGCGACAGATTTTGATGTGGTCAGAAAGTACTACGGAACAGTTCCCATAAATGTTACAAAGATTCTGATTGAGAACTACAACATAGATTTTCATTTGTTCGGATACACGTGGAACATAAGGTCCCAGTCTAATGGTCCTCGGATGAATGCAAATGGCATGGAATAGTAGTAGTTGTGTGAATGGAAATTCCGTTCAGAACGATACTGTCCCGTAATTCTATTAATAATACAGCATCGTAGTACATGAGCTAATTATTTAATGAATTAGACTCTCCATACAATGTCGTATGATTCTCTGAGCGCATGAGCTTACATAGCGTTGTCTAGACTATATATATATATATATATATATATATATATATATATATATATATATATATATATATATATATATTTGGAATTGCTGTTTCGTGTACGGGAGCTTGGGGTTATGAGGTATTGCGGTAGCGTGATATTTAGGAGGTTGTGATTCATCTTATAAAAGAATGTGAGTTGGTGTTTTAATCGTGCTGTTTCTAATGTGTCCCAACCAAGTTTGTTGATTAATACTGTTACATTTGTTCTGCAGTGTTGGTCATTTATTTTAAATCTAGCTACGCTTCTTTGGATTCTTTCAAGTGTGTCAATTGTGTTCTATGTGTATGGTTTCCAAGACAGTTCCGTATTTACGTTTTGACCTTACTAATATATTGGAGGCTGTTTCATTAACGTTAGGTGCTGGAGTGTGGACAGTGTGTGTATAGGCTCTCTGACATCCATAACAATTGCACAGCGCAAGCGCAAGTTGGCGTTTAAGCACATACACGATAGTTATGTTATAACGAAGTAGTTAACAGTTTTGTATGTTAATCACATGGATGTGAATCCTATCTTCTGGATTTAAAATAAAACTACAGTTGTACACACCTTAAATCCGACATCAACGCCCCTATAAAACCCTTCGATTTAACCCTCCTACTAAGGATGTCGAAGCTTGTGCATTTTGTTTTGAGGTTGAAATGGTGGCCACAACCAAATATGATTTATTGACAACGTAGACTAATAATAATTTAACGGTTGACTTGACAAGTAAATGACGTCGTATCAATATTATCCATTCTCCGTGAACGTCGTTTCGACATCGGATGCATAACTAACTACAATAATAAGGACGTCTATGCTATTTCATGTCCGGTGTACAGAACTTGGAGGCTCAGTGAATATGTCGAAACTCTGTGCGTGGATGACGCTGTAGCGCTTACATTTTTCCGGTCGTTAAAAACGTTCCGATTGACGTTTCTGCGCATGCGCAATAAATGTAAAATCATCAATATCCAGCGAAACAACAAAGCATTTTCGGTATAAATGCCACGGGCTGTTCGTTAACTCTCCTGTTATGATTACTGCGAAGAGTTTCTTAAAATGTCGTTCAATGCAAGACAATATTACAAACAGAAGACAAACAGAGAAGATCTGACCGGTCACGCAGGAATCCGGGAATACATCATCTCGGATTTGGTTAGTAGAGTTCTCTGTCTGTTATCCGAATATATCAGCAACTTGTCTGCTAGTTCTGGCGATTTGAAGTATGTTATGCCGAGTTGACAAATGTGTAGTAAATAATTTAGTTATTTTATAAAGCCACCCAAACTATTTCGAATACTAACAAATAATTCAGTAGTCCTAAAAAGATCATCTCTACAGTGCCTTCAAAATGCAGAACAATCGTGTAGAACATTATTTAATTCAAGTGATTGAGTCAGCGTGTGGTGCATATTTTAAGCAATAACGTGTCCTGAAGAGGCACTAGAGAACGGCAATAATAATAACAATATAAGGGTGTGGTATTCAAGCATACAGAAAAATATAATGTGGTGAATATTATGTTTCAACGAGTGTCCTGAAGAACCAGGTTGGGATAGAGACGGGGGTCACCATAGCCTGGAATATGCTTATCGGCTAAGAATAGAGGGCTGCTAGGTCGCGTAGTACGGTCAGCCAGCAAAACCATTGGCACGACACTCCCAACAGTGAATGAACTTTACGAAGCATGTGTGATAAAAAAGACAAGAGACATTTTAAATGACACCTCTCACCCATTGCACGAATTTTACTATGTTGCACAATCTGGTGTAGACACAAATCCGAAAGAGCACGCACGAACCGTTTTTGTAACATTTTTCTTCCAACTTCTGTTAGGCTGCTAAACGCGAAATGGGGAAGGAAATGATCGGGGAGGATGGGGGGATACAACGGGGCGCACTACTATTATAGGCATTGTCAATACTAATGTCGTTGTGCTATGTTGTGTTATATGAATATCTACCACAATAATTTCCTTATTGGGGGACTATTAAAGGTGATTATATATTATTGTATGCACCAGCCCGGACTGGAGGTTGTGGACGAATGTTTCGCAGCTAGTAAAGAAAGAGTTTCAGCTTGTGTAGCGGTGTCGGTTCCAAAAATAAAACAATGCTATTCATACCATGACATATTAGGTAAATTCTTGTTTAATGTTATACATAATGTTGACGTATGACGTGTGACAATTGCACAGTTAATGTAGATGTTTTTGGTCTGAATAATAGCGTATCAAAAATATAAATACACTAAAATAAACAATACGGATATATTATTTGTCACATAGTTTAACAGGCTTAAGTTACCCGTAAACATTTGTCACTTTTTCTTCAAGATGATACATTTTCAAAATGTATACGACAATCCATTCCACGAAATGTTTACACATAATAAGAGACATAATAGTGATAATAGGTGAAAAACAACTATATAAAATATTATGGTGTCATATGTCGTGTGTGTTGTATAGGTACGTAATGGTAACACGTGTGACACTCATTGACAACTAATATAGAAAGCAATCAGAACATGATGGAAACAGTATTGTTATCATATATATATATATATATATATATATATATATATATATATATATATATATATATATATATATATATATATATATATATATATATATACATATATATACATATACATATATAGTTAGGTTGACTCCCAACGTCGGTCCTTTCATGAAAAGCTTCATTTGCGCCCAAAATAATTGTGCTCGCTTCCACAAATGATCCTATTTTACGCCTTACCGCACATATCGCGGGTATGTGGAGCTGTGCCATCCACTGCTTGCACCTGCTACTGCTACAGATAAGCAGGACATTAATATTAATATCTAAAGCCATTTGAGAGTTATGGCGACCTGTCTCTAATTAGTTGGAAACCCACGTTTGTGTCGCCACCCATGGACTGAAAACAGCTGGTTTTGGAAAAACCGAAATGACAGCTAATCACTTCATTGACTCACCTTCACTCCCTGTACATATCATGTGAGCTTTCACTGAAAGGCCTTATCCCATGTAGTAATCGTATGCATAATGTCCAATATACTTATATACATGCACTATGTTGATATAACTTGTTTTGTCTTTTATGAAACGCAATCCTTTTCCGTACACAAACATATGGTGACCGTTCAGGTGTAGCTGTTGTTTCTCAATTGGAACATTTCAACCGATCACGCCTCAAAAGAACGGCATTCACGAAGGTGTAGTTACTTTTCTTAGACTACTCCCCTCCCCGTGCAGTAATGCCCCAAAGGATCTTCATGTAAGTGTAATTACTCTCTTTAGAGTGTCACAAAGGATCGTCAGGAAGATGCAGGGTTACTCCCTGTGCAGTGTCACAAGCAGTCTCCGCTAGGGGGTGACTGCTCCTTTAAAGTGTACGCACTTGTTGTGTCTCGCAGTGTCTTCAGAAACGTCATCAGATCTATCGAATAAAACAAAATGAATACTGTGACGAGCGGCCAGGTGCATAACAACGGTATCGGCCACACACTTACGCACGCACGCATACACACTCACGCACATGCATGTGCAGACACACACACACACACACACACACACACACACACACACACACACACACACACACACACACACACACACACACACACACACACACACACACATAGACTCACACGCGCATGCACATCCATATGAACGCATAAAGGGCTCAAAACTGCAATTAGTATATAACAAGCATAGCTCAGCTTATGATAACATCGACACATCACAGAAAGGAGCGGTGGTTTAATGTACAGCCGCCCCTCGGTGAGGTGATGGTCAAATGGAACAACGTGATAACGATTCTTTTTGTCATTATTTACATGTCTTGTCTACTAACTTTGTCCGCCCGTGCCGCACTCCGAGATAGACTTGTGCTTGTCCTGCTTCGTCCATTTGTCAGCCATTATTACAACAAATCTGCGGAGTCATTGCACATATTAATGTATCTTTGTTTCTATAACATCAATGGTTATGACGGCTGTTGTATATAATTGAAATGTCATCATTTGCTGAAAACATGTTTACTGGTAACATTTACGTAAAACATTTTTCTGTAAGTTTCTGCAAATTATATCAGTTGCGTGCATTTTACGGATGGCAACATACATGATCAAACCACATCCTTTTTCATAACCAGAATATATCGGAACTGCCAAGTCGCCAAAATAACGTGCAAAATATAAATCGGTGACAAAAAGAGAAACGTATCAAATACACCAGAGCGTAATGCATAACAAGAAATGTTTGACACACAGAAAGGAATCATACTGATTTCTGATTACACTAATCACTGATCAGTACCACCATTAATAATGCACCATTCCAGTTAATGTTTCTGCTTTGAAGAACGTTTGTAGTGCGAAACGTTCTTCTCTGTGATGTTACTTAGCTCAGATGCAGATGTCTTTTATCATAGAATTATATGGAATCTTGTAGTTGCATCTGTTACTTTGGGCTACATTGTTATTTGGTGTTATAAAATGCACCTCGCTAATGACACTTAGAGAACAGTACGAGAACTTACCTCGCAACGAGACGGATGTGACATGTTCTGAATGTGCGGAAGGCGTCTAGACACTGATTGTAGGCGGCCAGCAACTCACTGTTGCCACTTGCTTTCACTACAACACACAATGTCATCAACGCCGGTCAGAACACCAATCTAGCCTTGACATAAACCATGGCCATAGCACGTGCGGTTTGACCGAACCGCCCCAACAGTGCAGTTTGTGAGAACCGTAAAGAAAGCAGGTTTGTTAGCAATACGAGACATGCCTTTACCTCAATGGTGGGACAGCTTGTTAAAATCAAAATAATGGGCATGGTTTGTTAAAATTGCAACAGTGAGCGCAATTTGTTAGAAATGTCGCAGACGTACCATAGTTCCTGATGGACGGAGCCTGTCGTAGTGCCTCTATGAAGGCGCGGTGCCGGGGCATCATGAACTCTCGCATGTCGTCCAGAAAGGCTTGCTTTTCTACAAATATCAACAGTGAGTGTTATGATATGTTGAAGGGAACTCTCAAAGTTCAATCAGGATAATGATGGTAATTGTCACACAAGGAAAATTTTATTGAAATTAGTTTTCCTTTGGTGAAAATTCTCTTTGAAAAACGAACGCTATGTTTGGATAATAATTCATCATAAGATATAGTAATAGTTAACAGTATTCTATCTAATAATATTGCTAATTTCGTCCGTCATTTAAAGACATACGTTTACAATCTTGCCTATCCACCATATACTAGCAGAGTGGCTGAATGCTTCCCTGTTCGACAGCATACTCTACGAGAGAGTAGTGCTTTGGGAAGTCGCAAGGATTGGACACAACGTTATATAACACCGTGCATTTATCTTGACTACGTCCTGTCTGTACTGTCTTATATCCAAGGCAACGTGGAATGGCAAATATAGAAACAAGTTTCACAATTGCAGCAAGATAATTCAAAGAAAAATTACCTCAAGTGAGAACCCAGTGGTTTACGCACTGCGCTACGCTACGCTACTTCAACATCAATATTTCATTTATACCTGGTTCGTGGGTAATTCCCAGGGCAGCATCTAAACATTGCACTATGGGACTTTGGGCGCCACTCCCCCCGTTCACCTAGAAAGCAACAACAACAAAAGTAAGTGTGGGTAGTAATATGTTATTTTGTTTCATAGAAGTTTCCATTTGTTGTCCGCCGAGAGGCCAACTTTGACTTTCAGCATAAGATATCGACCTTGAACTGAAAATTTAACATCAGAAATGTATGTATTTCATTTCGGTATTATCTTAACAATTAAAAATAATAACAATTATCTTAACACAATCTCAATGTGTTCATGTTAACTTACAAGCATCATATTTCAACGTTTGTGTAGCTCTGACACAAGATGAATTACAAATATAAAACGAACAAACAACAGGTTTGTAAAGCCTACTAGAAGCACGACTTGCTGGTTGTTGCCATATAATATGATGTACCTGCTTAGGCTCTTCCGACACACACTCATATATCAACCCTTCTGGAAGAGGTGATCGTTCTCCACCCCACCTGAAAAACCAAACATTTCAAATAGCTTGTTAAACACTTTGCCTTGCATAGCATATCTGATTACAAAACCGGTCGAGAAAACAACAGCGTTATTGTTCGTTCAGTTGGCTGTGTCTTCATACTGGAAACTGTAGGTTTCGCGATATTAGCTTTGGTTCTCATTCTTTCACCATTTATTTTCACATGTTTTGACTGTTCTCGCTCTGATATGTCGGTTGTAATGTTCACCACTGGCTCGTCTTTCCACAGTATCTACTATTCTTTCATACACTGTCATTTGAAATTACAGCAAATCAAAGTATGTATACATTCAAAGCACATGGAAGATTAATATATTCCAATTTGTTTTTTTATTTGTATGGGAAACCCACTAAATGGTATTGCTGTTTTGACTTGTGAATCGAGCCTCATTTATTATATTGTATTCACCTACTACAAAATAAATAAAATAAAGTTGCATTTTGTGTTTTTGTGAAATAACATGAACAATATTTGCTTACTTGATTATATGTGTCACTTTTGAATATGATATGTATTTAAAAAATATAACCAGCCTAATGACAAACGTATGACGTACAGTTATCTGTGTTTGCTTGTTTGTTTCTGAGTTAATCATTGCATATGAAAACTGCTAAATAGACTGCGAGAAAAATATGTATAGTTTTCGGGGCATAATGGTTCACAAGAAATTTAGTATTTAAACGAATAAAAGTTTATGGATTTCAAAAGTTTATCATCATAGATAATTAATTTTGATGGTTTTACTCACCCAGAGAAGAATGGTCGAATCTGATTGTAAAACACATTTGGATCCATTTTTTCTGAAAGCCACACAATCAGATGAAACACAAATGGAGGGTAGAAATTGTGGCATTAAATGCTAATGCGAAAAACAAATGTTTCTTCTTATTTGTTTATGTGGAGAAACCGGGTTATAACTGATGTGTGCATAATGCATTGTATGTGTCACTAGTTTACTCCCACCCGTGGTACAAGACACCGTGTGCTTTATTTATCACCGTTGCAGTATTTTTATCATCCCTTTGTTAAAAGTGGCACGATCTGGAGAACTACTTACCAATCACAATGCTCATTTCTCATCTTTCTCTTACCTGGAGCAAAGCTTATTGGGTACTCATGGAGTAAATCACTGTTTTACTGCATCATCAATTGACAGATCGTCAAATGGCCAAGAAGCGAACGAACATAAAAGGGGCGAGCGTAACTCACCAGGGAGGGGATAACGACAACTGGTCCCATAATGAGCTGATAAAGCATTAGATTATTAAAAGACTTACGAGAGAGTTGGGTAAGAGTGCTGGTCATCTTCAGTACGGAGTCGTTCACAGTCTCCAATGCCGCCATCATGCCCTTCTCGTCTGCAGTCGTCATACAGCGCATGCATTCCAGTATGGCCTGCCATAAACAATCAAACAGGATGTAATTCAATATGTCACTGTTCTTTGTGAAATTTAATTTGTTTTAAACTGAATTATTGTCCATACTATGTTCTGCAAGATGCTCGCATGTCATGCAACTAAGAAATCTAACGATACACGTTATCTTTATTGTAACATAGACACTTGCATTATCATAAAACAATTTCGGGAATTGAATGTTCGACAATGCATACTTTGAGTCCAGGAACGCCATCGAGTTCAACTTGCGCACTGAGAAGAATGAAGTAGTCGCTGTGTACGCCACCGGGCATGTGACAAATGGTCTGTAGTTCCCTGGACACATCAGTTCAAGCAACGTTATATCAGCAGTGTCAATGTATTAGTTGCACAGATTTTCAAACACACATAAAGAAAGCCACAAATGTCTTGGTAGGTTGTGATGTCAGGGATAATTGAATAGAATAGAGACTTTTTGCGAACACGCCAGACGAAAGACATAAACATCTGAAATGGTCTGGTTTTAGATTTCGTCAAGTTTATGTACCCAAACAAGTCATCACACTATTGACCTAAATAAATGGATTTCTTTATAAATACAATTATTACACAAATGTTTTCAAAGTGCCATTATTATATTATGTTTGTGTGCTAAAATAGCTTCACATCATCGCATTCATTTTATTACCTCTCACTTAGCCGTTACCAACATTTCTAGCGACACATCTGGTTAGTTTGTTACTAGTTTCTATGTATGCATTTTAACTTCTCGTTAGGCCAAGTAACACGCTCTGTCTGACGGAGAGTTACTGCATATACTTATACATTATTATGGCAATATGGAAAACATGTGTGCGAACAGTACTTGAGATAAGATTAGCTATTCATACATATAATATTAATTTGAATTTGGCGAGATATGAAATGTATACGTACCTGTCTGGCCCAGCCAGCTTAATGTTGCTAAGAATTAGGCATGGATGAGATACAATCGGCTTCAAGCCCAGACTGTCTGCCAAACAGCACCAAGGCACTGACAACTGACGAGGGAGCATCTGTAGAAAGAGACATTTTAGTACACACCATCATCACACCAAGGTCAGTGTGACACTTACTTTAGATCACTGTGACACTCACTGTAGATCAATGTGACACTGTAGAGCACTGTGACACTCATTGTAGATCATTGTGACACTCACTGTAGATCACTGTGACACTCACTGTAGATCAATGTGACACTCACTGTAGATCACTGTGACACTCGCTGTAGATCACTGTGACACTCACTGTAGATCACGGTGACATTTACTGTAGATCACAGTGACCTCACTTTAGGTCACTGTGTCACACACGTTAAATAACTGTGATACTCACTGTAGATCACTGTGGCACTCACTGCAGATCATTGTGACACTCACTGTAGATCACAGTGACACTCACTGTAGATCACTGTGACACTCACTGTAGATCACTGTGATTCTCACTGTAGATCACAGTGACTCTCACTGTAGATCATTGTGACACTCATTGTAGATCACTGTAACACTCACTGTAGATCATTGTGACACTCGCTGTAGCTCACTGTGACTCTTACTGTAGATCACTGTGATTCTCACTGTAGATAATTGTGACACTCACTGTAGGTCACTGTGACACTCACTGTAGATTACTGTGACACTCACTGTAGATAATTGTGACACTCACTGTAGATCACAGCGACACACCGTAGATCACTGTGACACTCACTGTAGATCACTGTTACACTCACTATAGATCACATAGAGACATATAGAGAAGAGTTATGGCTATAGAAGGTAGCTTCAGAAGGCCTTACCTTCACGACCCCTGCGTCCCCTTCCTGCCAGACGTAGCCGCTGCCCATGAAGCTGAGCAGCATGTAGGCCAGACGCCGCTCTCTGTGCCCGCTCAGTCGGCCTGCTTCCAGCAGTCGCATCTGGCAGCAACATTGTCACATGCTTTTCACGAACCATGATAAAAAACCAGCACATTTATAGTTTATTTACCTCACAAGCAAATCGTGACAACTTATCTTTCGCGTTGTATTAATTTATAAGGTCATGCACACTGTTGCCCAACACAATTACACTACATAATATGCATGGACTGTCTCAAACTTGCCACTAACTATAGCAGTGTTTACAATTACCTCATCGATGGCATTTCTTAGTTTGTGTTGCTCAAACAGTGAAGCTACGTTTTCCCCCACCAGGGTCCATGGACTGAAGTACTCGGGTAGTTCTTCCTGTATAACAGAAAAGTGTGAAACTGCCAATTCAATGCAATCAACAATTGGATGTCTACGACGAAGTGAATGAGCCAACACAGCGTGTTTCTCTCCTCTGGAAAAAAGGAAAAACATTCTCTGTACCCCACTTTGCAAGAGAGGAACAAGTCTGGCAACTAATGTAACAGGATGCAAGACTCTCGTCCACTGTTGTCCATCCCTTGTTACATCACAGTCCGACTACGTGCACACAGCTGTCCTGTGCCATCTCCGACCGCCACCTGCACCGCCTCTCCCGGCGCACACGAGAACATCGGCCGCGCAGCACAGCAGCAGCAGCTGGGCTCGCGAGGCGGGGGAAAGAGTATCCGACGTGTTTCATATTATCAACATCGCGTAGGCCCGATTCTCTCGTCCAGGGTTAACATGAATTATCGGCTCAGCTTTGAAAGTAATCCAGCCAATGACATCACGTACTGCGATCACATGTCGCAATGATCGATATCATAAAATGGCAGCGACGAACGTATTCATGTGTGAGACAATTTCTGAAGACAAGCTTGTGGCGATCTGGGAAGATTTCCCCTGTCTTTATAAAATAACCTACAATTACTGACACAAATAAAATTATTCACAACACAAACTCATGCAAAACTCGCCACGTAAAATTGAAATGCCACGTAACCGATCATTGTACTTTTAGATTTCTGATTATTGTTGTGGCATCCCACTACACAACGATGTTTTCCTCACAGATTTAAAACCATTTAAAACCAATAACGTTTACGCCATGACTACGCGGCCCTAAAACTTTTCTATGACTCCCGGTGAGGGCGCTGCAGTGTGAGGGACATCATCAGGCTTAAATGCAGGGTGACGTCACGAGTCAGCGATCCCTCTATATTTACATATATGGTTAAGCGAAACTACACTGTGTTCTTCGCACTGTGTGTCTTGAAGCGGCTCTACGTGACCTTCGGCCACGCCTCCCGACGGATTAGCTATTCATACATATAATGTTAATTTGAATTTGGCGAGATATGAAATGTATACGTACCTGTCTGGCCCAGCCAGCTTAATGTTGCTAAGAATTAGGCATGGATGAGATACAATCGGCTTCAAGCCCAGACTGTCTGCTAAACAGCACCAAGGCACTGACAACTGACGAGGGAGCATCTGTAGTGGTCGCGTGCCGTCAACAGGTCGAAATCGGAACGCACGAGCATCAGTCGAAACGGTGACAGGACGGGGGAAGAGTGGCATATGGCGCGCAAACTGGGGCTGCTACACGAGGGAGCGGAGGACTGTCCGAAAGGTTCAATTTTGAGGTCCTTTACTTATTCTTATTTATATAAATGATCTAACTACACTATCTGGCACAATATGCGTACAATTGTGTTTGCTGATGACGTAAGTATCTTTATAAAATGTAACACTATACTACGCAAAAAGGAAATTATAATGAACTATGAGATAACAAAAATATCTATGTTGCATAAAATCAATAAACTTTCTCTAAATATACAAAACAACTCATACAATGGCCTTTAGTAATACGAAGCATATAAGAGAGAGGGATAATAACATTTACATAGACGGCATAAAAATTGATACTGTAAACAAGATAAAATTGTTGGGTCTACTTATAAATAACACATTTACCTGGAGTGCTCACATTAATTATATTTGTAATAAAATATATAAGAATATAGGCATTATAAAAATGATGCTGTAAGCATGGCTCGCCTCACCTGCGAGCCAACTTCACCTCGCTCAAGTCACGAATCAACGGCTTGACCGCTTCCTCGTGTAAAATAACCCAGGGGTCACTACATGTTTTTGACCACGAGCCAAATTTTGGTTCAGATGCAGGTTGGCGACAGTTGGTTTGTGAAGATAACTGAGACTAACTAATTTATGATAACATAAATATAGGCATAATAATAATAATAGTAACTTCTTTTGCGCCAATATCCTCGAAAATCAAGCTCAGTGGCGCGACAAAACCAGGGGATTAATCAATCTCATAATCGAAAGCAATGCGTGAGTCGTCAACGGATGGATGGAAAAGCTAGGAGGCTAAGGAGGATAGGCAGCATTAAAGAGATAGGTTTTTAGATGTCGGCGGAATGAAACTATATTACCTTGTGATTTAACACTGGCAGGAAGCGAATTCCACACCGTTGGTGCGGCAACCGAGAAAGCTCGGGTCCCGGCTTTCGTTTTCACCCGAGGGATGTAAAGAGGGTTACTACTGGTTGAGCGTAGCTGTCTGGAATTTCTTGTTGGAGTTAGCATTGAATTTAGATATGCTGGTTGTGTAGATGAGAGTGCTTGATAGGCTATTGTACAAATTTTGAAAATGATGCGATAGTGCACAGGTAGCCAATGCAGTGATTTTAGAAGCGGCACTGAGCGAGAAAAACGTGGAGAACGCGTGACTACCCTTGCTAAACAATTTTGGACACGCTGAAGTTTTGCTATGTCCTTGTTTGCGGTATTGTAAAGGAGGGAATTGCAGTAGTCGAGTCTGCTGCTTACTAGAGCTGTGGCGATGGTTTTAGCAACGGAAAGTGATAACAACCGGCGGATACGGCGAAGATCACGGATATGGTAAAAACAGCAACGGCATGTTTTCGAGATATGTTGTTTGAAATTGAAGTTTTCATCAAACGTTACTCCGAGATTTAAAACTGAGGTGGCTGGTGTGATACTCTGACTCAGAATATGTGTCGGGAAAAAGCCATTGAGTTTTGCCCGCTGCGTTGAGGTACCAATGATGAGAAATTCAGTCTTATCTGCATTTAGTTTTAATTTACTATTTTTCATCCAGAGGGAGACATCTTGGAGACAATCCCTGAGCTGGTTTAGGGAGCGACAAGTATCTGGTGTGGTCAGAGAAACATAGATTTGTGTGTCATCTGCATAAAGGTGATGATCCAGGTTATGACTCTGGATAACTGAGCTTAATGGTGTTGTGTACAGAGTGAAAAGCAACGGACCCAAAACAGAACCCTGGGGGACACCACAAGAGGTGGGCAGCATGTCTGAGAAGCAGTTACCTATTTTAATGGCTTGCCGTCTGTCAGTATGGTATGAAGTAAACCAGCTCAAGGCTGTGCCAGATATCCCGTACCACGTTGATAAGCGTGTAATGAGAATGTCGTGGTCAATGGTGTCGAAAGCGGCGGATAGGTCAAGCAGGGTCAGTGCAGTAACTTTGCCATTATCAATGTTAAGGTTTATGTCATTGTGTACTTTTAAAAGAGCAGTTTCTGTTGAGTGAAATTGTTTGTACGCAGACTGTGATGCATTGGTTAAACCATTTATGTTGATGTGAGAAGTAAGTCGATTTGCAACAACCTTTTCGAGTATTTTGGAAATGAAGCTAAGGTTAGAAATAGGCCTGTAGCTGTTTAGATCTTCTTTTGACAGAGTTGTCTTCTTAAGAATTGGATTTACATGTGCACATTTAAAGTCTTCAGGGAATAAGCCGGAGTAGAGTGATGCATTTATTATATCTGTTATTGGTTTAATTAAAACGTCAAGGCATGCTTTCAGTAGTATGGTCGGAAGTGGGTCAAGATCACAGGATTTATTTGGGGATGACATGATTATTTTTTTCACTTCAGTAGGTTCAAACGATGTGAGTTTAGAATTTAGTTGTGGAGAGTCGGCATTTATAGTGTCTGAGGTGTGATCTGTGAAGGCTGAATGTATCAGGCTGATTTTGTCTTTAAAATGACTTGAGAAAGAGTTACACAGTGACTTGATTGATGCATGGGTTGGTAGAGAAGGAGCAGGCCGCCTGTGTAAAATCTGATTGATGCATTTCCATAGTTGTTTTGGTGTAGCAGAGTTATTTGCGACCATGTTTTCGTAATAATATACTAATAACCTAATATAATGATTTCATTAAAACACAAACACAACTATAATTCCCAAGCAATTATATACATAGCTAAACAATGTTTAATTGGAATCAGTATGAAATAACTACTATAATATAGTTATAAACTACTTGGGATGTCCGACTCCGTGCTAGTTGAGTCGCTGTTTTAAAACGTTGCGTGAAACTTGGCGGTTCAGCATCCGTAGCCACGACTTAAACAATCATCACACAAGTTACAGTTCAGCTTACCTGTGGTTCTTCCAGCACAAAACCTGTCTTCTCTGATATAAAATAATCTTTGAATAGAGGAATGCGCGCCATACTTCAGACTAGAGAACGGCCGTCCTACCTCGGGTGTTGACACTGGGCGACGAAGGCCACGAACTGGTAGGACATTATCTACCGGTTGACAACCGCTTCCCGCAGCGTCCTTGCATGTCTGTCGACACCGAAGTAGTACTTTACGCGTAAACTGATATAATTTACCGGTCGACGACAGCGTGAACTGGTTGTCGACCGTTTGGTGTCCTTGGGGGCCGAAAGGGAATATTCAGAACATTGTCAACAATAAAAGCAGTACAAAGAGGGCAAATGTAACTACAATACAAGTTTGCTATATACAATGTTTGAAATGGGTAAATTAGAAGTCAAAGACACATATTTAAATAATGGTTATTAATATATATATATATATATATATATATATATATATATATATATATATATACACACACATAATGTAATGGAATATATATATATACATATTCAAAAGTTTAAGTACATAATAAATAACTTCTTTCCACATATTAGAGTGTCTTAAGTGGCATCCTTATATTTGCTGATGGTCCACAACCAGATATTTCTTAAATATAAGATTCTTGCATTTACGCTTAAATGCAGTAGCATTATTAACAGTTTTTAAATCGTCACATAGAGAATTATATACTGACACTCCCTTTACACAAAGACACATTGATCGCATAGTAGAACAGTCGGGGGAAGGGTGTCGAATGCTGGCTATGCTGCCGTGTGTTGCACAAGGTGACTCGTACTAGAAATAGAGTACGACTAATGTGTGCTATCTACAGTCGTGAAGTCAGTCAGGGAGTATTCTAACCTCCTGGGAGTGGGATGTCTCATTCGTGACGTTTGCCCTCACCAGGTTAGATTTCACAAGTCCACGTGTCTGCTTACAAGACCACTGTGGATCACACAAGTCACTGGGGGACATGATTAGTCGACGCACTTGGAACCTCCGGCGCTGCATTTGGTGCAATACAGGTGACAGCTGTTAGTTAAGTGACACTCAAATTTGCTGTTGATCAGATGCAATGAATTCGGTCATAGTGACAATGAGAGGTTTAATATACAAGAACTAAATTATCCAACAAACGAGTTAGCGTTGATTTAACAACACAGAATATCGTGTTGTACAAATTGCAAAGTAAGTATTTATAAGCAGACGACCGGAAAGGAGAAAGGTGGGGGTGTTTGTTTATATGTCAACGATCGTTGGTGTAAGATCGTCATTGTGCGTGAGTAGCTGCAGCTCTGCACACCGCACATTGAACTGTTTTCAGTGTCACTACGGCCACTGTATCTCTCTCGCGAATTTCCACAATTGTTTGCGACTGTTGTTTACATACGCCCTAGAGCCAACGTGGATCGCGCCGCCCAGCATATCTGTGACGTAACACACACACACACACACACACACACACACACACACACACACACACACACACACACACACACACACACACACACACACACACACACACACACACACACACACACACACACACACACACACACACACACACACACACACACACACACACACACACACACACACACACACACACACACACACACACACACACACACACACTTGATGCTTTGAATACCGATGCACCTAAGTTCATACTGTCTGATTTCAATCAGTGTAAACTCGAGAATTGTCTGCCAACTTACCACCAGTACATTACGTGCCCCAACCCGGATGAACAAAACAATTGACTTGTGATACGGTTACGGTTCTGTGCCCAGTGGGTCCATTCCCCAGCCGCCGATTGGTGACGCCGATCACAACAACTGTTCACTTGGTACCTATTTATAAATGTGTTCTGAAGCGTGCACTTAAAGTATGTTGAAAGACAGGTCAAGGTGTGGAATGAAGTCAACGTAGCCAGACTGCAAGGTTTGATTGTACGAAAGGAGATGTTTTTCGGGATTCCTGTGATAGCCTTGGTGAACTTACGATGTTGTAACCAGTTATGTTTCTTTCTCGTTTGACACTGTTATACTTGGCAAGAAGTGGAAAGTGTTCCCTAACAACGAATCGTGAATTTCTAGACATCTAAGGTAACTATTAAAAGACAAAAAAGGTTTATTTCTGGGAGATCTAGCTGACCGGAAGGATGTTCAATGGGCGGTGAAATAAGAAATTAGGAGAGAACAACAACAACAAAACTCAACTTTAAAACAGGTGATATGAGAACAGTATGGGATGGCATTAAAACCATGAGTGACATAAAGCAAAATGGACATAATTCCAATCGCTTATTGCCCTTCGGGGGGGGGGGGGGGGGGGGGGTAAAGATGACGGGGCGTTTGCAAAGGATATGAATTCTTTCTATTCTCGTTTTGATAAACATGATTTTCGTTGTGTTATTGATGATACTATAAGCTCCTCTAAGACAGGTGGTAACCTACATATTGAAGAAAAAGATGTGTTGAGAGTATTCCAATGCATAAATGTGCGGAAAAGCCCTGGTCCTGGTGGTATTTCCGGTCATGTTTTGAAGAATTGTGCCACTCAGTTGTCTGGTATATTCCACTCCATCTATTAGGCCTGTCTTAGCTTACAGACCAACCTTGTGGAAAACGTCTATTGTCGTGCCTGTCCCCAAGAAATCTCGTCCTGCTAGTCCTAACGATTTTCGTCCAGTAGCGTTGACGTCGCATGTAATGAAGAGCTTTGAAAAAAATAATCAAAACCATGATCATGACCCGAATTTATCTGTATTTGTATACTTCTTTACTCCTGTATTTATATTTTGAATGAATGAATTTCCTGGTCCTGGACATTAAAGTTGTACTGTGTTGTATTGTATTGTATTGCATTGCATTGTACACTATTCTATTATATTCTATTCTATAAACACTCTTCGCTGCCAAAATTGTCACGCTCTCCAGGAAATTAACAATACAGTACAATTAATCACACCTATCTTCAAACAACCACACTGACTACAACTCGAACAGAGAATCATCTTCAAAATCTCCATGTTTATATTCAAGACAATCCACGGTGTGTCGCCTACTTACGTGTGTAACGCTGCCAAACGTGAACACAATGATGCGCTCTGTAACTATGCTGCTACTAACAGAACACAAATCTGA
Organism: Oasisia sp. SBJ-2009; assembly: GCA_964017155.1. NCBI lineage: Eukaryota > Metazoa > Annelida > Polychaeta > Sabellida > Siboglinidae > Oasisia > Oasisia sp. SBJ-2009. The sequence continues at coordinate 36,904,400 of OZ024860.1, forward strand.
ACGTTTGTGCGGAGCGCGATCGTTCACTGTGTCCGGAGCAAGATATGTACACATTTTATGAAACTGACTCTTAAGCTATTTTTTATATGTTATGACAGTTGTCTTTATCCTATAATCATGTACGCTTAAGAAAGGCTTAATCAATTAATGTGCATTGTTTTGATAACGATATTAACCTTTTTCTTGATTCGTTAATGAATGATAATTATATTAGCTTTATTGTAATATATTTTCTTATTTTAATATTGCTTTATTAATAATAATATTATTATTTGAATAAGACTTTTGATATTACTTTAATAACTGCGAAAGCCCCACGAGCGGGTACTGGAAAGTGGTCTCTGATTAAGCCGGTCCCAGATTTGGCAAACTGCCCGCTTTTATCTGCGCAGACGTGGCGTTGGTGACATGGGTCACTCCAGGGTTCGAGTTTCCTAAAATCGTATACCGCGCATACATTGCCCTTCCCAAGACCTGGTCAGATTTCACAGGTCCACGTATATCTGCTCCGGTGTTTGTTGACACAACATGGGGTCCGGCCTCTGGTCATATGGTGCAATATATACAGATTGTCGTCGCGTTCGACTCTCGGCTGTGGCCTGGCGGTGTGACAGCGGCTAGTTGAGTGACACTGAAATTTGCTGTTGATCAGGTGCGATGACGTTGCATGCTCATACTGACAATAAAAGGTTTAATATAATTAAGGAACTGCAACTGGAAGGTGGGCACAACGCGGTGCATCTCCCATTGGGGATTCCCTTGCCTGGCTTGTACGTCACGTTCAGGTCGTATGGTTGCAGTCTTAGCAACATCGCTTGTAACGTCATGGGCCCTGAAAGCATCACACTGTATTGTGAAATATTTCATCACGTGGTAATACGCCAACACTGGCGTACTGCAACAAAGTTCTTTCAGCACGTCGATGCTTCTTTGCTGTGCCTTGTTCACGTACAAATCGACGTCTCTCGTTATCATATCCCGTAGTCGGACGTCCAGTGTACTCGTATTCGGAATGAATTTCGAGAGAGACTGCACAACTCCAATAAATGTCCGCACGTCTTCCTTGCTTCCGGGAACTGGCTAGAACTGGCATGCTGCATACTGCTCGTACTTTCACTGGATCCCGTTCCAAGCCTTGGTCAGTCACCAAGTGTCACACGTAGGTAACTCTTGGTTGTTTGTCTTGACACATAACTATTTTGAGTTTTATATTCCATTCGGTCGCTCTCTCAACAACTTTCCTCATTATCCTGCTATATTCTTAAGGCGTCTTGCCTTCGATCAGGATGTCATCTATACTAGCCCATGAGCCATATATTATTCATGATTTGCTGATATATTTCTGGAATTGACATTATACTAAACCGCCTGGTTCTTCCGATTGTCGTATTGAAAGTCGTAAGTAGACTTGATTCGTAGTCGAGTTTAATTTGCCGGAATCCCTACCTCGCGTCTGTCTTGGAGAACACTTTAGCACTTGGCATTGATGCTACCAGTTTTCTCATCGTAGGAATTGGGTATTGTTCTCGTGCAGTGACTTTGTCGAGATCTCTGGAGTCTGAACTTTCCATTTCGGACAACCGTGACTATCGAACTAACCCAGTCCGTAATGCCGTAATGACGCCATCAGCTTCCATCTCTTTCAGTTTCGTACGCATCTTCGCAGACAGTACTTTGGGCTGATGTCTGTTAGCTGGCTTGCCCTGACAACAACGGTTTTTGATCGACACAGTACCGTGCATCCACGCTTGATGTTAGATATGACCACGCTGCTATGAGACGCATCGTGATGCACTCGCCAATGAGCTCATGCAAGAAAATCCGTGATGCTTTACGCTTAAAAGGTACGGAAATACCTCTCAGTACTGTTTCGAGATGTCTCAGCAAGGTATTTGGGCTCAGAGATGCGTCTCATAGCGTGGTCATCCCTTAGCGTAATTTCCCGTAGACGAGCCCTCCTTTTGCTGTCGCGAAAAATTTCACCAGTGTGGATTTAATTTGAGTGTGGCGTTGTACACGGCTATCTTGGAATAACTTATTATATATATATATATATATATATATATATATATATATATATATATATATATATATATATATATATATATACATATACATATACATATACATACACATACACATACACATACACATACACATACACATACACATACACATACACATACACATACACATACACATACACATACACATACACATACACATACACATACACATACACATACACATACACATACACATACACATATACATATATATATATATCCTTCTTCATGTAGATACACTCTTCATGCCTTTGAATCTCTGTCAAAGACAATGTTTCGTCTATTTTAGCCTTAGGGATGAAGTCAAAACTGGAAAACACGACACGACAATGACATGGAAGTATTGACTAGGCGTATTGTTTTAAGACCCAACAATTATGTTGCAATCCAAGCATTATCTGGTGCAATCTGATGCCATACCGTAAAATGTTTAGAGTTCACGCTTGGTCATAGACCTTTGCAAATGACTGTAATCATTGTTATCGTGGCTGCATGCGTAACGAATGGATACAAACTCTTCCAGCATGCCGAGTGGCGTCATCTACCGGAATACGTGTATAATGTGTTTTAAATAAACGAACGGCATGGGTGATTTCTGGGCAATTCATCACAATTCATGACAGCAACTCGGTCATTTTAGTGATGCTGGGTGATGGTTCGTCCCTTCCATATGAGAGTCAAATGTGTTGGCCCTTTTAAATCATGTTAAATAAAGCCACCAGGCGGATTTGAGGGGCTAAAACGTGCTGCCACCTCTCGGAGTCTGAATAATTTAGGCTAACCCTACTCTAAAACTAGTGAATCGTATTCTTCTACGTAATTTTGAGTAAATAAAAAATTTCGACATTTGTGAATTAATAGTTATTATACTCTGATAATGTCCCAGTTACGTAGTGAATCGTCACATCGAGTAAACGAAGTGTTTCGGCAAGATTCGCCGGGAGGAAACCCCGTCTAACAAGTTGACCTACATGAAGTTATTTTTAAACAACGGCCTTGACATTTATACGAGAACGAGGCGATTTTAAAATCGGGTCAGGTTTGATCGGAAAGGGAAACTCGTCGTAGCACGAAAGACAAACGGGTGACGGTTTGTGACGCCGTGGCACACATCTGTTTAACTCTTTTTGCTGTCGTTGATCCCGTCTATTTCTGTATAGTTCCAAATATGATGAGCATGTTGAACCAGGCTGCCGTCGAGGCGTTGTGTTCGGCGACATATTTGGAGAACTATTTAGACTGTACGGAAAACTTGCCGGACGACTTGCAGCGAATCGTCACGCATTTGAGGGAACTCGACTTCCAAACAAATGGTTTGTATTGTGATACACCACATTTTTTTGATGCCCAAATAAGCACATTATGTTACATCATTACTCGGATGGCAATGGGTGTTCGTTTCAGCGACCTATTTAGCCATAATGTTGTTCAAATTTGTAGCACGGAAAATAAACAAATGATTGCGGTTAGAACCAACACGGCACCTCTACAACTCGATCGGTAACACTGTCACTGACTGTCGAGTATTGACTACTGTAATGTGGCCGTCTGTGTCAAATATTTCTTCTTCCTTGGTATATGTCCCATTTTCATTTTTATAATGATAGCATTATTACATCACTTGTCTAGGGCTAGGCTTCAGTTCAGTGACAGTATTTTGTAAGCTTAGGCCTTAGCCTTGCCCTTGTCTTTGAATTATGAATATGTCTTATATAAATATGAGCCCTGGGCCTGATTGTCGCCGGTGTCACTGTAATAATAAATAACGGTAACTGATTTAGTGATTATCATTGCATTGTTGTTAATTTAGAAATTTCAGTACCACAATTTCGAAGTTGGAGGTAAATAACCATCATCATTAAGTAAGGTTAGGTCAAAACCTAAATTGATCAGCAGGCCTTGAGGCTTGACATTATCCAATGTGGATTTGGACAGACTGGGGATTTGAAGAAGGCTATTTGAATGATGGGATATGATTGCATAGCCTAGTAGCCCTAGTGGTCTATACGACTGGATACGGTTGAATAGCTCATGATATAGGCTTTTTAACTGGATAAATACATGGACTACTATAATCGGATATCCCTATATAGTCTATACGGACAAATAACCCATGTTTGTGTAAATGTGCTATTTGACTGGATATATACGGCCATTGTTGTGTATACACTATTTGACTGGATGAATGGAAGATTGATAGATGTAACTTTGAAAGAGATGCTTTTTAAGTTGGCACTTTTGATGCGCGTTTACAACTCTGATGGATGCGTTATATATGACATGTGGGTGTTTCTTTTGATATTGGCTTTGATTCTCCAACTATAACGCCTAAACATTGTACAAAGTTTCTTCTGTCAAAATTGATGACTGCTGCCGATAAACTTTCAAAGTCTGCGAACTCATGTCCTACCACCAATTTGTCCATCTCGGTTGAGAAAATTTGAATAATCCGCAAAATCTCAAATTATGTGAGATTTGTTTGTCTGGACAAATAGTCTGAGAGCCGCCGTAGGTATGCTGTTTAACCAGATACGGTCGAATGGTCCCCGGTGCTATTTGAGCATATCTGGTCAAATAGACGAGTGCTCCGAAAAAATTAGGCTCTCCAAGTTCCAGTGTGTTAACTACTATCCTGAATTTTGTGTGGAAATATATTTACTTAAAAAATTGCAATTTTTTTTATTACAAGTGGTGAAATTAGGTTTACCCTGAAACATATAGGCAGAGATTTAGCAGTTAGGGCCATTTCACTGTATTTGTGAAGTAACATAACAACTGTTAAAGTCTGAATTTGAGCAAAATACCAAATGTATATGTTAGATATGTATCTGAAGTTACTGGAAATTGGCATTTGGGTCAACATTTTGCATTTTTAATATGCAAATTAGCTATTTATCCCGAAACAATGGATTTCAGCATTGCGGACAGGACAAACGTTTTTTTAAGTTTTCTCGTGGTGTATTTAACTTTAGGTCAATTTCTGTTGTTGACAGCATTAATTAGTGTTATGTCTAAGTATAACATGATGCAGTTTTAATTTTTTTTATAAATGTGAAGCCATACAAAATCCACTTCACAAACTCAAGGTGTCCTGTCCGCACCGTTTTCGGTCAAAAAGTTTTTATTTCACCCAAAAATAGTTGGATTTGAAAACCCAAACTTTATATTCTCTTAGCTGGGGTATATCTGAATAATATCAACCAAAGGTAAAGACAAAAATATAACACACTTCATGGGAAACCACAACTCATTTCTGTTGCGGACAGGACAAAAACGTTGCAGACAGGACATAAAACGACTCAAAAGTGATTTTTGAAAAGAAAACTGCTATTAATCATGATTTTCCTATCATATGGACCTATGTAGGTTGGTCACTTAAAATTTAGCCTAGTGGCTTAAGCAGGGTTGGCACATTTTTCCCACCCTGGTAAATACGGGGTGGTAATTACCTGTAATTACCATCCTGGGAAAAACCTCAAATAGTGGTAAATACCAGGAGAACGCTGTACAGGGCTTTATGCAGGATCAAATTATTGCCAGTCACATGTTTTGGTTTGCCAGTCACATGTTTTGGTGGACACGTTGATGTTAACTGTTAAGCTAGTTTATAAACTTTAAAAATTGTACCTGATGACCTGAAATGGGCTACAAACACACATTTGACACCATTTACACTCACTTTCAAGGCATAACTAACAATATCTATAGTTTTGGAAGACCTTTTTTTTTTTGGCTCCTTCATTTTTTTGCCCGTCCACAACCCGTCCTCCATATTTTTACCCGTCCAAATGACAGGTGGACGGGTCTCTAGATAAAGCTATGACGCTGTATACATGTCACACTAGATAATAAAGTTTTTTTTTTTTAATGCACTTTAATTCATTTATATGCAAAGTGAAAAAGTGTCCTGTCCGCAACGCTCTGTCCATGTCCTGTCTGCAACGTACAGTTAATTACCCCCCTCGGTTATTCTTGAAAATTTTGGAATCAAATTTTCTCAAAATTTTACCTATGGCATTTAGATATAAAAATGCAGGGTTTAATATCTTAGAAAACACGTGGATGGACAGAACTTTGGGTATTTCTAACATACAATAAAACCCACCACTTTCTGTCCGCAACGCATTTTGTTTCAATTTTTTTTCCCCAAAATTGAAATTCCTAGGATTTGATATTGTTATCATATGAAGTGATACCAAAGTACTTCACTTTCATGCATTCAAACTTTTAAAATATACCCAAGAATAATTTCTGTGAAAGAAACAAGTCTCTAAATGTCCTGTCCGCAACAAAATTAATACTGTGAAATGGCCTGCTAACCATCCAGTCAGGAGGTAGGAAGCAGGATGAGCCATTCACATGTTATCAGTGCAAACACTACAGGTGGTATGGTTTCTGAAATTACAAAAGAACATGGTATGGGAGGCTTATGCACAACAGTGGTTCCAGAGTCTGTCACATTATGACTTTGTAACTGCTACAATATGAGTGAGATATGGTTTCTGTGGGGAGTAAAGTAATTAGTTTGCAAAATCTAACTGTTCATGTTCATGCACCTGAAATGCTCAATAGTAATAGAAAATTAATAGCTCAATTACCAATACGACAATAGTTACATGTATTAGATTACTTCAGGTACTGCCATTCCCACCTGTCTAATCTAAACTGTACACAAAATTGGAATCAGGAGTACAATAACTTAAGTCTTTTGTAATGTAATAGGGTACGATTACATGGCTTTATTGACCAATGTAATCAAGTCAACCTATTTAAATTACCTTTATAGATGCATTTCAAATAAATTATTCTCTACTTTTTAAATTAATTTTATATTTATGCTAATGTTTTAAATTATATATTATTTCAATCTATTTTAACAAATATATTTTGCATGTTTTATGTACCTATTTCAATCTGTATTGATTGCCCAGAGAATGAAATAAACCATTATATTATATATATTATAAGTCTGGTTATGATTACTGGTACTCCAGAAAGTTGCCATTGATTACCATGAATGTGATTACTCCATCTCTGGGTGCAATACATATGTATTCAACAGAAAAAAGAAAGATAGGGTATACATATTAGGGTTATCACTTTAAAAAGTAGCTATAGACACCTACCTACCTCTGGTAAGCCAGATTTAGGAAGTCTTGTTCTTAGATGTAAATCGGGTAACTAAGCTAGAATATATTAAATTTAATAATCAGTTTTCAAGTATGTCCTTTGGTTTTAGTGTTTAGAGAGGCGCAGATATTGTAGAGGCATGCCAACATCCCTGCAGGCATGATATTTGGAGTTAAACCTGGCTCTCACCATTGAGGACTGTATCTGTGAATTGGAGAATCTTGTTAATGTCGTTTCCGTATCAGTTTGTGAGTACACAGGGGATGACAGCATCCTGGCAGCGACCACCCTCAGTGCCAGCGTAGGTGGGCTCAGTGTAAATGTTCTCAAAAAGACTGACTAATTCAATGAGACGTCATCAGATCTAGAAGCTAGAGAACTAGAACTTGCCATGTGGGAACTGGGAAGGAAACAAGAGATGAGCCCCAGTAAGGTGATGGCTGCTGTGTTGTGTCTCAGGGCTGTTTGTCTGCGCCACGGCCTCACAACGTTACACTAGTTAGTAGTTTTTTTCCCTTCTGTATACAACTACAAGTGGCCACAAGGAGTGTGGGCGAGTGGGGGTGGGGGCGATGGTGAGACTGGCAGACCCACTACATGCCACCCTGACAGGTTGCAGTTGGGGGTGATGTAACCATGTGGTGTAACATCAGGCCAAGCAGGGCAAAGTAATGTCTAGCTAGTGGTCAATGGCATATCATAATTATAATTGTATATAATTGGCTAAAATGATGGGCGAGATGGTAGGGTGAGTTTGGAAAAGTGGTGAAGGCGTCATGTGGCGGAGGGCATGCCCCTAGAACTATTTTTTAAACTAACTTCAAAATGGTGCATTATTAAGTGTTTTATTTTCTATTCCCTGGGGAAAACATTACAAATTAGCACATAAATGTGTTTGTAGCTAACATTGCTTGTAAATAGTGAACAGGGACACAGGACATAGCACTGAGGTGGCAGTGTTGGGTGAGATGACTTAGAAAGACAGTGAGGTCGCCCACCTCGCTCATCATATAGCAGTCAATTGTAACACATTGAATACAGAACAAGTCTGGAATTGATTATAATATTGCATTGTGTTTTTAGTACCATTACTGTAAAAACTCACCTTATAGTCACTCAGTCACCTTGACAGTACAGAGCTTTACTTTCAAATAAGGTCATGCTTGGGTTAATCTGTCTCATGTACACATAACAGAATAAAGTAAATTGTAAAACGGACAGTTCATTATTCAGGTCAACTCTGCCCAGTGCCTCAGTCTCTGTGCTGCCCCTGACACTGAGGTTCCTCCTTGCCAAATAATTTATTGTTCTGCTGTTGACATTTTTATAGTACTTACATAATGTTATGTACATAACATGCTCATGTACATAAGTCTTGTTGACATATGTTATGTAATTCAATATCATAAATTTGATTTGAACATTAAAGTAAGTACCAGGTAGTGTTAAACAAAAGGTGAAACTGGGTCGGGTTGTTATCACAGAACTAGTAAACTGGTCAACGACAACAAGTGATTGACTCTGCCCTTGTCACGAAGTCATTTCACATCTTCACAGCATTTAACATAGCATTTTATGAACTTCCATCCAGGGCTTTATGATTATGTAGGATAAAATTATTGCCAGTCACACATGTTTTGGTGGACACATGGATGTTCTGTTAAACTAGTTTACAAACTTTCAAATGTGCCTGATGACCTGAAATGGGCTACAATACACATTTGACACCATTTACATTCAATTTTAAGGCATAACTAACAATATCTATGCATTTGGAAGACCTTTTTTGCTCCTTCATTTTTTTTATCCATCCACAACCCGTCCTCCATATTTCTACCCGTCCATATTCGTTTTTACACGTCCAAAAACTCCAAATGACGGGTGGATGGGTCTCTACATAAAGCTATGCTTCCATCTGGTAGGCATATTCAAGTTCCTCTTGCTTGAAAGAATGTTTATCAAATAGTCACTTGTGCCTTTTGTTGCTGTGGTGTGGACTTGTGGCTTGCTGTATTTGATGTGTCTGAACAGCTGAGTTGATGGAGAAAATACATTTCAGACACATTTTTTTGGTAAATAAATTAATAAATGTTCATATTTTTTATGACAGACAATAAAGTGTACAGTATTCATTTTTATTTGAAGCTGCATTCATTTGATTTGGAGGTACTGTAATTCTCACTTTGCAGATCACGGTACATCTTGATATTAGACATAAAGCCATTATGTAATGTACACGGGTGTTTGTATGTCTGTTGCGTGCCATTTACTATCTAGATGAGTATCAACTCTTCTGTGTCGGCCTCCTAGTCCTATCTGGAGGTTTGTACAACATGATCTGTCTTCTGGGGAACTCTTTCAAACTGTCAATAGTCATGTAGTAGTCCCCCCCCCCATGCCCCAGTGTCTCATGCCATTATAAACTGACAGTCTTCATTGTTTCTTAAGCTAGCACAAAAGAAGCCAGTACTGGTGGCACACTCCATTCATGAGCCATGCTTGATGACAGTTCATGTGAAGAATATATTTTTAAACAAACTATGTTTGACTTGGTTGATATTTGATATGGTTGGTAATTGATAAGATCAATACCAAGTACCCTGGGGTAGTTGTTAAGCTGACTATCGGGTAGTTTTAGTACTGCAGAGGTTTAGTATGCCAGCCAGGTAACATTCATGAAATGCGACTAACATGATATGTAATAAAAGACTAACTCAGAAAGAAAACAATCTTGCCAGTTCTCATTTCAGTGATCAGGATACAAGTGGGCAGATCTATTGTAACTGATATTACACATTGAGCTTGATTATGCGACACAACTTTTTTTTCAAATGAGAGAATGATATTTCATATTATTCTACTGTTATCTCTCCTCGAACTTTCTATTGAATATCAAGTGACCCATTTTTGCTTTAGAGACATGCCATTGATGAATATATTTGTGATAAATTAAATAAAAACAATGGGGAAAAAATTAAAACATTTTTAACAAGATTTAACAAGATTGCCACTAGAGAATCAACTCTAGTTGGCAGGTGGACTAGGAAGCCCTTTGGCTTATCGAGAGTCCAACCTATCTATCTAAGTATACCCCGCCCGTCTTAGGTATATGTCAATTTAATTTTTAAATATATTAACACTACTAGCATCTACACAATCAGCTGATAATCTGTTTCCTGAGTTTTGGTATCATTTTTGTTGCTCTCCTTTGTACTCTTTCTAGCATATCAATATCCTTCTTGCGATATGGCCTCCATGCTTGTATACAATATTCTAAATGAGGCCTAACTTACAGGCGATTCGATGGAAAGGTGTCCTGGCAGAGCAGTGTACCTTTGTGTACAACTGTTTCCTCAACTGATCTTATTCTTTGTCTGACTGCTCATTTCTTAGTAAATATTACATGTTTTTAAATTAAACAAGTGGGTATGGGTATTGTGCCACTCATAAAAGACCCTAAAACATACATACAAGAGTGCAGTGGCTCAGGGGTAGAGCTTCGGACTCTTGACTAAGACTAAAAGGACCCAGGTTCGAATCCTGTGAGCACTGCAGTATTATGACCTTGGGCAAGTTTTTTCCTGGGGATTGGATACTGCGCTATATAAGAACTTACCCTTTTTGATTGATTTTTTTGCACTGACAAACGAGAGGAGCTGATGATGATGATGTGTGTTACAGAGTTGTTGAAGGACATCCGCCAGCACCAGGAGGTGTGTGTGAAGGAGGGAGACAGCGTGCAGAAGAAACGCTCCCTCATTCAGATCCAGCGCGGCCTCATCAAGAGCCAGGAGATTGGTGACGAGAAACTGCAGCTCGTCCAGCAGATCATTGAGCTCATCGAAAACCGGACTCGGCAGCTGGAACAGGATCTCGAGAACCTGGGTGAGTTCTACAATACACGCACAGTACAGACAGATCTGTTATGGTTACACTACAGTGTTGTGGTTTTGTTTGTAATTTGTGAAGTCTCTGCTATTACAGTCACACCAGGCGCTTCCATGTTACAAGCAGCCAACATAATATTATTTATATTTGATTCATTGCTTACTCTTGTAAGAAAACCTATCACCTTTGGTCATGTAGTGTTGACTTAGGTTTTCTTCCTAGAGTCAATGTAGCAATATGTTGTGTGAACTGGGACCTTTTCTAAAGCTGCACATACTTTGAAATATGCTCCCTCTTAACATGACATCAGTAGAAAGTACTACACAAGTCCACCGTCACACAAAACTTACCTTTTAAACCTCCCTGGCATTTCCATCCAGCTGGTGACAACTTATATGTGGCTTATACATTTTGAGATCAATTTAAGTGGGATCTTTCAGTAGGTAAATGTAGGTTACTGTTTCATTTGCAGACCCCGGGACTACGCAGGTGTCAAAGACGGAAGAGGAATCAAAGTCAGCCACGCCCAGTAGTACAAAGGTGACGTCAAAGGTAGAAGACGTTGCTGACACAAACAAGACAAAACGACAGCGACGACAGAGGTCAACGACCACCGAGCAGACTGTGAAGGAGGAGGAGAAGAAGGTGAGTTGTAAAACACAAACTTGGCATTGGTAAATGGGGTTAAGAAAATAACCCACAACAGTAGATGGTTTTTAATTAACACTGCACTGCAGAGGACCAAAATGAAAGTGCTTTGTTAAAATCAGGAAGAGTCGTTTATAAATTAAGTAGGTTGTTATCTAAAATGTTCCCCTACAGTTACATAGTGCCATTAAAACTTCAGTAACATAATTCTAGAATTATGAAATTAATTAGAAATTTACATGTTAAATTGACCGTGGAACAGAGGTACTGGAGCATTCTCTACAGTTCCTCCTGTGTGCACTGGTTGCAGATGTGTAGGAAGCTGTCTGAAATATGCCAGTGTGTAAAATATTTATATATCTTCTGGAAATGGTCAAATGTTTATCTTAATTCTGTGTCTGGGATTTGTTCTGGCATTATAAGAAAAGATAGAACAACAAAAACATGTACCTTTCAAAACTCACTGTGATTGTGAAACATTACTAAACAAATATTATGTGGCAGAACAGCTTAAATATATATAATTATAATAATGCACGATTAGTGTGATTTGTTCCTGCCTATCTAGCAGATAGTCTTATTGACTAATATGTATATAATCATAATCGTCACATGTCTATAGCGCTGTTCCAACGTTCGTTGCTCACAGCGCTGTACAGAATGTTCTTGTAAAAAGATAAGTCTTTAATTTTACTTTAAATGCAGCAGTGGTCATAGATGACAATGTCAGATGCTGCGGTAGCGCATTCCATAGACTTGGGGCTGCCACGCTGAAAGCTCTGTCACCCCAGTGACGCCTTGTTGCGTGGCACACACAATAAACTGTGTTCGCTGGAGTGCAGCGACCTAACCGGCTGGCGTCGGCTTACACAGTGTTCAGTGTAGGCAGGCGATTAGCCATTCAGTGCTCGGTAAGTGAGTAGCAGGACCTTGAACTCAACTTGCACCACTATCGTGCAATATGTATATATATATACATATATATATATATATATATATATATATATATATATATATATATATATATATATATATTAGTCAATAAGTCTACTAGATAAGCAGGAACAAATCGCACTAATTGTGCAAAATAAGACCTTGATGGATGTCATTAACCACATCATGTGCCACCCTAACCATAATCACATGTGCCTAGCAGGAGGAAGAGGAACGACCGAAGAAGAAGAAGAAACGCAAGGCGAGCAAGAAGGAGCACCACACGAAGGACAAGTCGCCTGTCGACCCACCGATCGACCCTGACGAGCCGACCTACTGTCTGTGTCAGCAGGTGTCATACGGGGAGATGATTGGCTGCGACAATGACGCCTGCCAAATTGAGTGGTTCCATTTCAACTGTGTCGCGCTCACCAGCAAGCCCAAGGGCAAATGGTTCTGCCCGAAATGTCGGGGCGACAAGCCCAACGTGAAACGGACTGATCTCAAATAGTGTGGCTGGTGCATCCGCCATTCTTCTTGTACTTGTCATGGGTGTTGGTTTTTGAAAGTTTGCTTTTCACAGGGGACTCAAAGGGGGGACACTGGTTGAGAAATGCTCAAAATGATTTTGTTTCAATCGTCTGTGCTCAACTTTTGTGGAAATAAATCTCCACCTGGTGGGAGATTTAGATGTAGCCATTACAGAGTGCCAACTAAAGATTCATTTTCGTGCATACTTGTAATATCTCGAAGTGTGTGCCTATGAAATGTCACAATTCGCTGAGTTTACAGGCCGGAACAGTAGTTTTCGTTTTCTCGAAAGCCTCACAGATTGAGTTTGATACTTGACAGTTGTGGCATTTGCTATGTAGCAAACTGTAGATCTGATGCTTTGTTATTCCTCGGCCTGGCTTATTTACAGAGAACGTCAGGGGTTGCAAATGTAGGCCGCTGACACTGAAGAAAAGTTGTATATATTTATATAAAACGAGGGCGTGTGTATATTACTGTACATAGTATTGTGTCTGGAACTGAAGTGTTGTCTTGGGGCGTGCTAGCGGGGGTCAGGTAGTGTCTGACTGCAGGGGGTGGAGGGGGTTTCAGGAATTGTGTTGATGGTACTTGTATCTTGGTCTTCCTGGCCTGACTTGTATATAATGGGTTGAGCAATGATTCTTGTTTAGTGGCTGGATAGCATTTTGTTTGTGTTGATAGTAGTGCCAAAATGCCTTGCAAACAGATGGTTGATTCTCATTCCTCTATTTAGATATGCTGTAATCATATGTTGTGAGTTGATCTGCTGTGGAGATGACGTCAGCATTATCAGAGCAAGATTGTGCCAGCGTCTGGAAATGTCCGCAATTATGTTAGTCACAAATCAAATTCACTGTTGTACAGGGCTGTGGTTTATGTATAGAGAACACTTCAAAGCATTGAAACAGTTGACTTTATTGTGTATCTTGTCATAGAAGTCGTACTCCGATTTCTACAAAGTACATTGGTTCTTGTCCTGGCTGGCATGTAACTAAGTAACTAATAATGTACCATGCATATTGTTTCTCCAGGACTGTGTAGTTTTGCTAGTCATACATGAAGTTCTTCATTTATTATGGCCGTCAGTGTCTGTTTTTGCACAACAAATGCTGTTTTGTATAAAATACCTCCACGTGCTTGCCTAGATTTGTTTGCTGAATGCGTTTTAGTGAATGTTTTATGACAGTTTGCGGAGAATGTTTGTTAGATGTAAGGCGGTTTCATGGGATTTATGCCATGAAGACTGAGTTTTTATTTTCTGCATTTTGCTTAGTTAATATATGGAATGTGTTGTCAGATATTTTACGTTTCAAGAACTTCAATTTTCAAAATAAATTGACAAATAGTTTAATATTTGCATATACTTTTTTTTAAATATAAATACAGACAGTCATTGCAGATTAGACATTTATTTTGGACAATATCTTCCTTAAAAAGAACCATACTGGAGAAATACTTAGGTGACACATTCATACCATGGAAGAGACTAACTTATTACCATAAATGTTTTGAAATGGCTTATGACTTAATATTACCAGGTATTTTATAAATATGATTTATTAGTAACTTGTCTAGTTGGCAACATTTCAGCATCATGTCTAAGTAAGTTATCCTGACGAAAAGAACTAGCTAATTTGTTGTATTAGACAGAAATGAAATAAAACCATTAAATACTTTTAAGATATTGAAAGCTTGCAATTGTTCCATCTGTAATGTGTCATTCTGCACTAAACTGTACAGTCGCAATTCTATACAAATCAACAACATTCAGAGACAAACAAAACTATGACAAGTGCCTCAGGACTGAGCCTTCTCAGTGTGTAAAATATTTCTTTCATACATATGAGTTGAGATTTCAAAGGTTAGAGTCTGAATTTCTCATACGCAACAAGCCAAGTACCATGTAATTGCTGTCCTAGTTAACATGGGTTGCATCACATTATGTTTCTGAATACACCATGTCATGTGGTTCAATATAATATTGTATAGTTGTGAAATAAGTTGACCATTCGTAGTTTAATTTGAAAGATTTGCATCAAAGATCACATGTTCAGAGTTTGCAGAATATTACTTTACAGGTGGGAATGATTCTACCATAATGACAATATAACAGGCTCACTCTAGCTTCAGTTTTGTACACAATTGATAGAGACTCAATCGTTATCACTGGATAGGGTGGTTACTATTTCATGAATAAAATAATGGTCAAATTATTAACCAGAATTGTAGTTCATTAAGCAGATGTGGGCAGTAAAGATATTTGAATGCAAAGCCATTGTTAAATCACTTTTAACAAGTTATTAAGAGTTGATAAGAATGTCAGTGAACTGGTTCCTATTCTGGAGGTGTCTTGTGATTTTCTTCTTCTAAATAGTTAGTTTATTAATATAATGGGCAGAATTTTCCATCTGCTCTGTTTGGTAGCATATTGTAATGTCTATTCCATTAGTCATTTATTAATTTCTGGAAGATATATTTTATAATGAAGGTACTTATAAATTAAGCATATAATTGTAATTGGACAAATATGACTACACTGTACAGGTGTATTTCATGTTTTTTAATACATCTGATTTATGATGTTATTTAGTGTAACAAAGTTAGGTGCTTATACAAAATTGTCTATACAAGAGAGCCATCTTGTTTTCATAAATATTGAATGCACAGCACATTAGGAAGGCAGTTTGATTAAATATATTATTTGTTTTGTACAACTGAATATTGCTGGCATTGAGATAAATTACCTTATTTGAATGAATTAAGGTATCATTATAGCCGATTGTATTTGAGTTAAGCAGATGTTTGTTGTGAATGCACTGAGTTTGTATAAATGATTACACCACAAAGATGTTGGTGTCACAAGCAGTGATAGTTGTGTAAATCCAAGTGAGGTGGATTTTATTCCAGTGGGATTTGTACAAAGGCTTCTTACTGCTAATAAAGATATATGATACTCTTGGTTGAAATCATGAAATACTGAAGGACAGTGTTTTTATGTTATAATAATTACGTAATGAAAGTGTATTGTAAGTGATTGTCCACTTTTTGATATATAATTAATAATATATATATGGATATAAAGATTTTGCTTATAACACATTTTGTCAGTAATGATAAAAAAAGTATTGATGCCAGATTTTCATATTAAATTTTTATGAACTTTTTCACGACATTATTGTTCTGATTTTTTAGAATATAACATGTCCGTTCCAGTGGTCAAAATTCAATTGAAATATTTCAAGCCTATTTTCTGATATATGCATGGAGTTTATGATAAAATTCAGTTCTAAAAACAGTTCAATTATAATTAATAAATTAGCCTGATTCGTGATAGTTCAGTAATTACTATATGATGCAGTACAGTAATAGTGATATTATGTAAGTGCTATTTGGTCCCATGACCTGAGAGACATGGCTGTTACATAATTGACTCAACTAGACAGAAGATGCAACAGGGTCAAATTTCACAATCAGACTAGCTGTCAGATTTTTATATAGGTCTAAAAAGATGAGTCAGTAGATTTCATGGGAACTCACACCACCAGTTGAAGCTGATATAAAGTGCATTGACCCAGCGCCAACTCATTGGTTGGTCTGAGGCTTAGATTTAGTTTCCTGTCTGGCATATGTTTTTTAGGACAAACAATCTAATTATCTCAGTAACACATGTCTATGAATATATTGTGTGTCAAAAAGAAAAGCATATTTGTAAAACCATGTCAACTTCATATAATAACATAAACTAGTGAATTTGAGATCATGTGTTGCATATATATTTATAAATTTGTTAAATTTATTTATTTTATATAACCTATTTATTCTAACTACTCATATTCTTAGCTTATTTAATTTTATAAGGTATTTATCCACATGTATCCATTCAATGTACAAGCCACTGTATTGCTCATTATTATCCAGTTAAATCCATTTCTATGTATTTTTAAAAAACAATCTCGCATATAATTAGCTTTTTGTAATAAAGTTTGTTTCTAAACACTATTTCATATTATGGAATATAATTCATCGCACAAAGATTTACTTTGACAGCAAAAATTGAACTTACTTTAGACCTTTTTTTTATAAATCTAACATAAATGCGTGAACAAGTTCTGCTCTAGGTGGGTCAAAATGTCATTTAAATTCCCCCAAAGTAAGGTTACCTGTGTGTGAAACGTAGTTTATTTTTGCACTCTTAGACCAAAAAATTATTAGATTAAAAAAATCCCATATTTATTATAAAGAATATATTTATATCTACAGATGCAAGAAACAGCAGAGGTCAGAGGTCAGAATAGAGATTGAAAGTTGTTTGTTTTGAATCGATAATCCTTTCATCAGATATCCATGTTACTGCAAGTGTCCACTGGATAATGTGTTGAGATGACATGACCAGAGGGTGGTCAGTTACTTCAGGTGGTCAGTTACTTCAGAAATGTAAACATCAATTTGCCCAACAACACTGATACATATTAAAGTTTAACAAGTTGAAAATATATTTGGAATATAGCGACTGTACAGACATTGTCATGAAGAGAAATGTACTAGAATGTGGCTACACACAAAAAATCACTTTTTTAGTGGAGGAATCCTCTTCTACAACCTCCTCATGGCTACAGTGTGAGACCCTGGCTTGAGGTCTTCATGTTCCACCCTCACACACAGCACCTTCACCTCATGATGTGGTACACCCAGCATTCTATGCCAGGCTGGACTGGAGCAAGGCCCACTAAACATGAACCATTGTGATCCATCACATTAATGACATGTTTACACATTTCAGTCACCAGGACCTGTATCAATCACAACAATGTCACTCTATTGTGTATTCGTTTAGGGGTCATCTCAGTCATCAGTAGCACACTACATTGGTTTCAGTGGGTGATGCTTACTGTACGAGTGATGTGGACGTTTTCATGGGATGTCACAAGTTCATGTAACTAACACGGGTTTCATGTAATGTACTACACTACAGAGTGCAGTGGCTCAGGGGTAGAGCTTCAGGGTCTTGACTAAAAAGAACCTGGGTTCGAATCCTGTGCTGCCATGTTAAACCTTAGTCAATATTTTTCATTCTTCAGTGCTCCTGTTCACTTAGATGTATGAGAATCTGGGTACATACAGTGGTGGATATTTGCACAAGCAGCTTTTGTGCAGTAATAGCAGCGTGGCTGGATGCTTCCCAGAGAAGTTGAGATGGTGTTTGAACTGGTGTGCTAGGGGGGTAAAGTATAAAACGCTTTGAGTAATTCTTTTTTAAGGACAAGTACATGTAAAGTGCCCTGAATCGGGTGCTTTACATGTATACGTCCTTTAAAAAGTTCTTCTTAATAATGGCACAGAAATCAAGTAAACAGAGGTTTCCCTGATTTAATGAATACAGACTGGTTTATTTGGCAACAACATGTTTACTACAGTGTAACATCTCCATAAGTCACAGTGGAATGCAGCATGATAATACTATAACCAACAGTGTCAGGTCAACAAATCAGTTGTGTTGGTTTTCCATGCATGATATAATGATGTACATCACTTGAAGACAACATCCAGTTTACTACCTACAACAAGTGTGTAATGCTGGCACCCAGGGAACAGTGGTGCAAATATTCTCTCCCATTTTCGTCCCTCTTCCTCCCTTGCTCTCCCTTCATTATCCCTTGCCTGGTATACATCTCTTGGGCCCTTGCAGCCTGTCCCCGACACATTGTAATGGCTACACGGTGGCTGTACGTTACATGACAGCCGGTGAACTGTGTTTTACATCAGTGGTCGACTGTCAATACCTCTTTGCAAAGTATCCCCCATTGACCAAGTAAAATACTACAGATACTGAAAGTGAACTATGACACAGCACTACACCACAAAAATGATTCCTCTTAATAATGCCATTACTAAAAGTAATTTAACAAAGTCACTACATTTAAAATATCAAACTTAACAACATAGGTGATTCACCATTGATGCTGTGTAAATGACCACGTTCACTTTTTAAAAGACAATGTCACAATACAACATTCAGAATATGTAAAATTAAACAAGTCAGATCACTTATATTTATTTCTGAGGAACTGCAATAGGATTCCGCAGACAAGATAATATCAAAATCTGCTTAATAAGATAGTGAAAGTTGCTAGCAAATTAAATGACCCTGCACCAACTATTAATGTGTCACAATATCAACTATAGGTATACTGCATTATCCAATAAAATTGCAAAAAATAACAACATACAACATTTACTATTACACCTACAAATATATTCAACATTGTGATTTTATGTTTAATATGTAAATTTCAATAAAAAAAACTGCCAGTAACAATAATACTGTCTGTAATCAACGCTAGAACTACCGGGCAGGGAAATAGTCCAGGATTTGGGAGAAATAACAGGAACCAGTCACATATTTGATTAGATACATAAAAAAATCTTTTAATTTAACATATTGCACTTATCCTAATATCTGTATTACCTAGTGTTTCTGAAAATGCAATTTCTTAACAATGTTACATAATCAGAAATGTATTAAGTATACAGTTTGTAAAAATATGGCTCACCGGGCGTGTTTAAACAGAATGGTCATTGTTGTGTCCCTCTTGTCTCGCAGGGTAGTTACACACAGGAACCAATCAATTAGTAGGGAATATAACACCATATAAGGTTCTTCCCATGTTGTTCTCTCTGCGTTATTATGTTATTTGTCTTGACTTCAGTTGTATGTGTTGTAGAGTTACAAAACATTTTACTTTGTAATCACTGGTGCATGCTAAACTAAATCACCAGTAAACACACTATACAACAAAATACGGGTAATTGTACTTGCATAGAAGTTAATTAAAATCATGTTGTTTTTCAGATAGTTTCTTTTGGAGAAAAATAAGTATCTGTTTATATTACGAATAAACTTTCCAACAACTTTCAACTACCCACCTAGGGTAATACAAAGGTAATGTCTTCAGCATTAGAAATTATATAACTGCAAAATGAACTTGTCACTGGTCCACGGGAGTGCTGGAGGGTGACCACAATAATGACCACCTAGGACAATGACCACTAGGAGATTGGAGCTTGTCTTGGCTCAATGAGGATCTCGTTGACTGCGACGTACTCCGGCTGTGATGTAGCGTAGACGACGGCTCTAGCCACATCCTCCGGCTCCAGAACCTTCGTCTCACC
Source organism: Oasisia sp. SBJ-2009 (assembly GCA_964017155.1). Classification (NCBI taxonomy): domain Eukaryota; kingdom Metazoa; phylum Annelida; class Polychaeta; order Sabellida; family Siboglinidae; genus Oasisia; species Oasisia sp. SBJ-2009. Next base: position 36,924,769 of record OZ024860.1, read on the forward strand.
ATTGTCTGCAAACTGCGCCTTGGCCTGCAAGGATGAAGGTCACATGAAGGTCATGCATGAAAGTCATTTATGAAGGACTATAACTGTTGAATAGATGCCATTTATTGGTTAATATGTAACCATTTTATATACTTTTGACAATATTTGTATATTAATGATATTATGGTATAAATAAAGTTCAATATTATTAAAGTAATTAATATCCCCAAACAGCTAATTACAAACTAACCATTATATGTTAACATTAAGTGGGTAATTTTGAATCTCAAAACACAAGATTTTAACATAAAGTCTGATATGCTGTATCATGGAGGCCGACATGAATTATGAATTATTCGATTGCCTTTGATACAGAGCTCAGCTACACCTTTTGATATTAAAATATCAAAGTAGGGCAGAACTTTGGACTCTCAAATAAGATAATCCAGGTTCGAACCCTGTGCTGCGATGTTAAAACATTGGGCAAGATTTTTCATCCCCAACATTGCTCCAGTTCACTCAGATGTATAAATTAGTAATGAGATTGTGGTTGATTGAACAGGTCTGCCGGGGAAGTAAAGTGTATAAGTGCTTTGAGCAATCCTGAGGTCCATAAACTGCGCTATATAAAAATTTACCTTTACCTTTTGTGCACATAAACAATTTACATAATTCAAAGTGACATATTCAGCAAAGAACACATTATTACACATACACGTGTACTAACAAATGGTGACATGTGACTGGCTAATTTGGAAGTGTACCAGGGTTGTAACTTGTAATATCAGCCTTTCTTTGAAAATGGTCCTGTCCATTCAAAGTTTTTTTGACTTTGGCAAGTTACTTTCTGCAACGGATGTTTAATTTTACTATATAATATATAGGCATATATTTACAATAATTGTTTTAATTTGTTTTAATATATCATCCAATCTTAACTAATACTTGAACAAGCATGTGAGGCCCCTGGGGGCAATGATATTGATCGGGGTACTATACAAATAAATTGTTTTGGAACGTGTCATTATTGCTATGGAACCTTGCTGTAGTTTGTGTGACCACAAACCCTGCTCTCACCTCCTGGTCTGTGCTCCGAGACAGCAGCTCCGTGCGAACGTCTCCAGGCTGGATACAAGTGATCCGGATCCCGGAGCTGGCCAGTTCTGCCCTCATCCCTCGGGAGAGACCCTCAATGAAGAACTTGGTCCCCGAGTACACCGCCAGACCCGCAAACCCCTGGCAGCATCAACACATCATGACTGTTTCACTAACTTTCGTAAAAGCTCATAAGTGACAATTTTATCTTTATTACTCATTTTGCTGATCGTGAATATTGACAAATTTCAACAGTAGGATGTTGACTTTTTGGGACTATTTCTCTGATATCTCGTTCCAACAGCAACATACAGCAGACCACTTTACATTTCAAGCAATTGTTCATTTCAGATTTCACAATACAAAAGTTACTTGAAAGTCATTCCATTCATTTAACTTAATTGTATTTTCTGTAAAAGTGATGTACATTTAGTAAATGAACTACCTAACATAAATGCTTGCCATGTCATCTTCTAATGTAAAGCTAACCACCTGATTAATAATGTTTATTTTGTATAGCGCCATATCCAGAGCGTTGATAAGACAAGGATAAGGAAAATAAGACAAATTTAACTATATAAATGCATAAATTAATTCAATTAGTTCAAAAAAGAAAATCATCAATAAAAAGAAATAAAAAATACATACATAAAGTAAAGCTAACCACCTTGACTGATCATCACGTTTATTTTGTATATCGTCATATCCAGATTGTTGATAACACATTATATAGGAAGATAAGACAAATTTAACTATATAAATGCATACATTAATTACTTTAGTTTAAAAGTGAAAATAATAAATTACAATGTCAAATAAATACATAAAAGAAGTTGGTTAGAGTTGTAGAACACATCAGTGACTCCCGCGGTGACTCACCATGCGGCCTGCGTCAGACGACATGTTGACAATGTGACCTGCCCTCCTCTCCAGCATCCCTGGGAGGACAGCTCCCACACAGTTCAACACGCCCTGGGCACAAATGTCAACACTTAGTCATGTGAATATAGAAAGAGAACATGTTACTAGGATGGTGACCCTACAGAATACGCACTCGTGCCGGTGACATAATCACATTCTTCACGTGTGCGCTGTTAATTCATTTCTTCAGTTCATCTTTGAGTTATTTCAGACTCCAACTGTTATAATATAAGGTGTGTGTTAAAAATGTTGGATATAGTGAAAGTAACTGCAGTGTAACCACGTAATGGGACGCTGACAGTTGATGGCGTGAGGACCAACTGGCTTAACAGCACCACCTGGGTGATTATTTATGTAGATTCCACATTGTAACAGCAAGTATATGACACTTCACTTCTGAAATGACAACATATAATTAGTATATGAACCTTACACAGGCAGTGAAATACGTGGACAATAGATATCTATCATTTTTGGATTGAGCACTGGAAGTGGTAGAGAACAGACCTAGCAAACACTGATGGTGGGAGGGTTGGGTAGAGGGGAGTTGGAGAAGTGATATGTGACAGTCACATTGAAAAACAGAAGGAGAGTTGGTAAGTGGAGACAGCCCTGGAAGAACAGAAGGGGAAAAAAATCAATGTGCAATTTCAAAGTCTGCCTGAACCGGACATACCAGGATAACACTACATACAGGTAATTAAAAATATAAAATGTGATACTGCACACATATTGATTCTTGTATGTGTGTGACACTAGAGCTCAGTGGAAATACAGTCTGAGTCTGAATACGAATGGTGTACGTCTTAAGGAGTCAGCATTGGCTATTGTACACAATGGGGGTGTGTGTGCATGTTACTGAGTGTGAGAGCCGGTGAGTGTGTGTGTCAATCAGTTATGGTTTCAGAAACTAGTTAAGTTGTTTGTCATGTGACTTTAACAAGATTGAACAAGATTGCCACCTAGAGAATCAACTCTAGATGGCAGGTGGACAAGGAAGCCCTTTGGCTTATCGAGAGTCTAAAGAAGTGTATCTTCAATCGCAACAGTTGTTAGCACTTGCCCTTCTACTTCTTACTATACTTACTTTAATTTTTAAACGCTACCAGCACCTACACAATAAGCTGAAAATCTGTTCCATTCATTTAGTGTTCTTTGTGAAAATGAGAATGTTCTAACATCTAGTGTACACTGCTTTGTTGCTAGTGTCCTGCCGTCCTGTCCTACCTTGCAGTTGACGTCCACCTGGCGGTGCCACTCGTCCTCCCGCAGGTTCTTCATGCAGGTGTAGTACATGAGGCCCGCGTTGTTCACCAGGATGTCCACCGGGCCCAGCGTACTCTCTGTGTGCCTCACCAACTCCGCCACCTGCCATCACAACAGTTGTTTACACCCCCTCTACCTGCCATCACAACAGTTGTTAGCACCCCTCTACCTGCCATCACAACAGTTGTTAGCACCCCCTCTACCTGCCATCACAACAGTTGTTTACACCCCCTCTACCTGCCATCACAACAGTTGTTAGCACCCCCTCTACCTGCCATCACAACAGTTGTTAGCACCCCCTCTACCTGCCATCACAACAGTTGTTAGCACCCCCTCTACTCAACCTGTCATCACAACAGTTGTTTACACCCCCTCTACCTGCCATCACAACAGTTGTTAGCACCCCCTCTACCTGCCATCACAACAGTTGTTAGCACCCCCTCTACCTGCCATCACAACAGTTGTTAGCACCCCCTCTACTCAACCTGTCATCACAACAGTTGTTTACACCCCCTCTACCTGCCATCACAACAGTTGTTAGCACCCCCTCTACCTGCCATCACAACAGTTGTTAGCACCCCCTCTACTCAACCTGTCATCACAACAGTTGTTTACACCCCCTCTACCTGCCATCACAACAGTTGTTAGCACCCCCTCTACCTGCCATCACAACAGTTGTTAGCACCCCCTCTACCTGCCATCACAACAGTTGTTAGCACCCCCTCTACTCAACCTGTCATCACAACAGTTGTTTACACCCCCTCTACCTGCCATCACAACAGTTGTTAGCACCCCCTCTACCTGCCATCACAACAGTTGTTAGCACCCCCTCTACTCAACCTGTCATCACAACAGTTGTTTACACCCCCTCTACCTGCCATCACAACAGTTGTTAGCACCCCCTCTACCTGCCATCACAACAGTTGTTAGCACCCCCTCTACCTGCCATCACAACAGTTGTTAGCACCCCCTCTACTCAACCTGTCATCACAACAGTTGTTTACACCCCCTCTACCTGCCATCACAACAGTTGTTAGCACCCCCTCTACCTGCCATCACAACAGTTGTTAGCACCCCCTCTACCTGCCATCACAACAGTTGTTAGCACCCCCTCTACTCAACCTGCCATCACAACAGTTGTTTACACCCCCTCTACCTGCCATCACAACAGTTGTTAGCACCCCCTCTACCTGCCATCACAACAGTTGTTTACACCCCCTCTACCTGCCATCACAACAGTTGTTAGCACCCCCTCTACTCTACCTGCCATCACAACAGTTGTTAGCACCCCCTCTACTCTACCTGCCATCACAACAGTTGTTAGCACCCCCTCTACTCTACCTGCCATCACAACAGTTGTTAGCACCCCCTCTACTCTACCTGCCATCACAACAGTTGTTAGCACCCCCTCTACTCTACCTGCCATCACAACAGTTGTTAGCACCCCCTCTACTCAACCTGTCATCACAACAGTTGTTAGCACCCCCTCTACTCAACCTGTCATCACAACAGTTGTTAGCACCCCCTCTACTCTACCTGCCATCACAACAGTTGTTAGCACCCCCTCTACTCAACCTGTCATCACAACAGTTGTTAGCACCCCCTCTACTCAACCTGCCATCACAACAGTTGTTAACACCCCCTCTACTCAACTAGCTGTCACAACAGTTGTTAGCACCCCCTCCACTCAACCTACCGTCACATCAGTTGTTAGCATTCAACCTGCTATTACGACTAATGTCCAATCTTGTCCAATGAAATTATTCTAATTACCAATTTAAAATACTCCTCTTCATATCAACACATTTTACCCTGGTCATGTGACCCACCTGGGACCTGTCCGTCACGTCACATGTGACTGCGATAGCCACGCCCCCTTCTGCCTCGATGACTTTCTTCATCTCCACCAATCTGTCTGTGCGTCTTGCTCCCATGGCAACCATTGCCCCGGCTGCAGCAAGGTGCTTTGCAATCATTGCACCAATTCCACTTGAGGCCCCCGTTACTATGGCAACCTTCGAATCCAATGGCTGCTCAACTGTGGAAGAGAATAGAAACATATTTCCAACCTGTTTTACATTTGCACATTAATCTGAAAATTCCTACCAATCATTTTACAAATCAATTAATTAATTTACATTTATAAATCTAACTGAATGAATATGAATTCATCATAGATTTGACAATGAAGCTTGTGAAAAAAGCTTATTTTAGAGCATTTATTTCTCCTTGGGCAATCATACAGATTGAAACTGGTATATGAAACATGACATAGTACACTTGTTAAAACCATAATGAAATAACAGATAATTCAAGACATTAATATATATATATATATATATATATATATAATTATTTAAAAAATATACAATATGTTTTTAATAAATTATTTTTATAATTTAAGACATTAAAACATGTTACATGTGATTATTTGACTCAACTTTTTAATAAAATAATAAATAAACGTTAACAAAATCATTACATTTTGCTTCAACATTTAAATTATAATAACGTTGTGTTTCAATAAAATACATGCATGCACAAATAGTTTAATCTGCCTACCGAGCGTGCTCTTGTGAGGTTTGGGGAAGACGTGGCGCCTCGCGAGGTGATAGAAGTAGTGTCCCAGCAGCTCATTGTCTATCTGAGGGTAGGAGAGCTTGAGGAGCCTAAGTGCCTTGTTCAGGTTGTCATGGCGATACGTGCTCATCCGCGAGAAGAAACTCACATCTCTGGCAGGAAGCATGGATAGCTATAATTTATCTCTCCAGTAACTGGACCATATAAACTATCATGTTTGGGGTTCTCCAAAACAGGTTTAGGAATCAAGATACAAACAAAACAAATTGAAACTGTATCTATTTCACTATAAGCTGAGTTGTATAGGTCAAAAACTGATGTTGATAAAGTGTCTCTTTAATTGACTTTCTACAATTGTTTTCATATCCAATATTTTTGGGATATGTTCAAATAATGATATGTTAAGCAACATTTACATACAAAGAAAAAGACTTACCTTAAAGGATGTAAACAATATCTAACTTAAAGAGTTGTCTGTATCAGAACACTGAACATTTATTAAATAGATCCTAGTTCATTTTATATTTTGTAAACATAATTATCCTTCTCTTAATGACAGTAAATTAATAAAAACAACCTATATGATTATGTCTTGAAATGACAATAATAATTGTAGGGTTCTTTTTATATAAGGATTATGATTTTATGGAAACAATGAACCACTTATGTCCCACACGAGACTTACAGTTATGAAATCAAGTGATCAGATGCCCTCAAGGCCTTGCTGTCTACGCACCTGACCATGGTGTCAAGTTGCTTCATGATGGTGCCCTCATTCATAGCTTTGCATTCTTTGACACTGCAATGATAAGTATTGGTTTCAGTCGGTTACAACATCAGTAAAATCTATATTTTATCATAAAGGTGGTGGATTTAATCTCTGAATATTACCCGGAAACACTCAACACAACCTCTGCAGTTATCTGCTTGCTTGATAAGTTCATAGTTCATGTCTCACTATTCTGGTCGTCCATAAATGGCAACAATTCCTGAAGCGTCCAAACTGTATGCTAAGATGGAGGGATTGGATGGTTCTGTAACTTTTGTCCAGAATTTTTTTTGCCTATAGAAGAAATGGCCAATTTTCATTTTAAAAGTCGCCAAATGTAGCACAAAGTGGAATTCTGTTGCAGCATGGTAGCACTGGTGGGGTCCCCACAAGAGCCTGTGTTTTGGATTGAAATGTTTTGTTTGAGCTATGGTGCAACTCGAAGAGTTCAAGCTGGCACTAAAATATTGCCCAATGTGACAAATCATCAACTTGTTTACATTGGTATATTGTTATTGTTGGTACGTACTCAATAGTCACATTTTGTATGTACTTTATGGGAAGAGTAAAGAAAAATAGAACTCTTCATACTTTTGCATTAATGTTGACAACTAGGACAACCCCTTATTTTATTTGTGTTTCATTTTTCTAGTTATGTTTGATAATTTTTCTCATTATTACCGTTAAACTGCTGAATAAGTTATGTCTCCTTATTCTAGTTATCTGTCTGGCACCCTATGTGTCATTATTCCAGTAATGCCATCAAGAGACAATGAAACTGTTCCTACCGAGTCTTCCATTCATCAAAAGGCAACATCTCCAGACGATAGCCATGTGCTGATATCCACTCAAACAGCCAACTGAAATTACAACAAAGTTGTTGTTCATGAAAATAAATTTTCGTTGTCAAGAAGAGGTTTAGACAAAATTGGTTTATACTACATAACACCGTAAACTTTTATAATAAAATGTTTTAATAATTAAATGGCATGGTATAATATGCAGAGGACAACACAAGATATGCAGATTTTGAAACAGGTCCTCCCCCAACCACGAGACATTATGGCTGCACAATTATCATGATATATTACATGGTTTTATAAAAACTGATCCAACTTCATAATCATAATTTTACCAGTCCAAGTTAAAACACAGCGCTGTAAAGCTAAGACATTGTAATTTCTGATCGTTAATAATATAATTAACATACTCTGATTTGATTGGCTTGCTGTTGGTTATGTGGAAGACTTTGCCGAGAGCGAACACCATTGAGCGTGACTGGCTGATGATGAGATTGCTGACAAAGTCGACGGGGGTCATCTCAACGTGCCAGTCAACCTCGGGGGCGGCCTGGCACTGGAGACAGGTCTGAAGAAGGAGCAAGTTGAAGTCCTTCGGGTTCCAATGAGCCTCCTTAGCTTCACCGGACAGATTCCCTGCAAGGACAGACAGACATTGAAGGAACAGGTTAAAGTCCCATGGGTTGAGTTTTGTTAACAAAAATAAAGGTAAGGTCTTATATAGCGTGGTATTCAATCCTTAGGATTGCTCAAAGTGCTTTACACTTTACTTCCCTGACAGACCTGTTCAATCAGACACCATCTCCACTTCTCTGGGAAGCATCCAGCCATATGCTGCAATTATTGCGTGAAGGCTGCTCGTACACATACCCACCACTGTCTAAAGCCAGGTACTCATTTATACAGCAGAGTGAACTGGAGCAATGTAGAGTGTAAAAATGTACCCAAGGTTTTAACACCGCAGCACAAGATTTGAACCCAGGTTCTCTTATTTGAGAGTCCGAAACTCTACCCCTAAGCCACTGCACTCTACAATTTCCCATGAGATATTTCCCTATAAGAAAGGCAGACACAGCTAGGGGATGACATCTAAGGGGTTCTAGTGAGTCTCATTACATCCAAGGGGAGGTTCCTTGCAAAGAAAACTGAAAGTTGAAATAGTGTCCCAGTCTCACTATGGCATTTCAGTGGCATGGTTGAATGGTGTATTTCCCATTGCATTCTGGGAATGCTGTGCTGTTTTTTTTACAGATTCTACCACTGTAGTATAGTTATGTACTTACACCCAGCCAACAGGGAACCAACCCTGGATGGCTGTAATCACCTTTACAATGTTTTGATCTTAAACACATTCGATACATTTCTGCTCTAGCAATTTATAGTAATTCATAATGCTGTACATAATTTCAAGGTATAATGAATGCAATACCACAGTGGTGACATCTGTTGAGTGGTTCACCACTCACTCCATCCAATAAAAAAGTAATTACTACATTTTAGATGGATATTCGCCCTTAACCCAGAACAAATAGTCCTTTAATCTTCTCATCAGTACACTCTCTGTAATTGACATACAAGTGTTGACTGATGGTAGTTGTAGTTCACCCACCGAGCCTGTAGATGGCAGCAGGCAGTCCGCGGTTCATCGCCCTCACCACGAGTTGTTCGGCGACCCACTTAGACTGTGAGTAGCCGTCAGTGAGACATGTCGCGTACTGTGTCATGTCGTCATTCTCCCCACACTCCCTGAGGCCACTCGGGAAGACAGCGTTAGTGCTGGAGGACAGGAAGGACATGAGTAACCCTTGGGGACAAGGGAGGACAGGAAGGACATGAGTAACCCTTGGGGACAAGGGAGGACAGGAAGGACATGAGTAACCCTTGGGACAAGGGAGGACAGAAAGGACATGAGTAACCCTTGGGACAAGGGAGGACAGGAAGGACATGAGTAACCCTTGGGACAAGGGAGGACAGAAAGGACATGAGTAACCCTTGGGACAAGGGAGGACAGGAAGGACATGAGTAACCCTTGGGACAAGGGAGGACAGGAAGGACATGAGTAACCCTTGGGACAAGGGAGGACAGGAAGGACATGAGTAACCCTTGGGACAAGGGAGGACAGAAAGGACATGAGTAACCCTTGGGACAAGGGAGGACAGGAAGGACATGAGTAACCCTTGGGGACAAGGGAGGACAGGAAGGACATGAGTAACCCTTGGGACAAGGGAGGACAGAAAGGACATGAGTAACCCTTGGGACAAGGGAGGACAGGAAGGACATGAGTAACCCTTGGGGACAAGGGAGGACAGGAAGGACATGAGTAACCCTTGGGACAAGGGAGGACAGAAAGGACATGAGTAACCCTTGGGACAAGGGAGGACAGGAAGGACATGAGTAACCCTTGGGACAAGGGAGGACAGAAAGGACATGAGTAACCCTTGGGACAAGGGAGGACAGGAAGGACATGAGTAACCCTTGGGACAAGGGAGGACAGAAAGGACATGAGTAACCCTTGGGACAAGGGAGGACAGGAAGGACATGAGTAACCCTTGGGGACAAGGGAGGACAGGAAGGACATGAGTAACCCTTGGGACAAGGGAGGACAGAAAGGACATGAGTAACCCTTGGGACAAGGGAGGACAGGAAGGACATGAGTAACCCTTGGGGACAAGGGAGGACAGGAAGGACATGAGTAACCCTTGGGACAAGGGAGGACAGAAAGGACATGAGTAACCCTTGGGACAAGGGAGGACAGGAAGGACATGAGTAACCCTTGGGACAAGGGAGGACAGGAAGGACATGAGTAACCCTTGTGGACAAGGGAGGACAGGAAGGACATGAGTAACCCTTGGGGACAAGGGAGGACAGGAAGGACATGAGTAACCCTTGGGGACAAGGGAGGACAGGAAGGACATGAGTAACCCTTGGGGACAAGGGAGGACAGGAAGGACATGAGTAACCCTTGGGGACAAGGCAGGACAGGAAGGACATGAGTAACCCTTGGGGACAAGGCAGGACAGGAAGGACATGAGTAACCCTTGGGGACAAGGGAGGACAGGAAGGACATGAGTAACCCTTGGGGACAAGGGAGGACAGGAAGGACATGAGTGACCCTTGGGGACAAGGGAGGACAGGAAGGACATGAGTAACCCTTGGGGACAACGAATATATTATCTGATTAACTTGTGTTTATGCAACAAGGGCAGTTTTTGGGTCTAACTCGTTCTCATTTGTACTCAAAACATGAGTATTTTGTGAGTAATTTGGAAGTACTCGGCATGGATTTCATATAATATCCAACATATTTTATATTAAACACTTATGCTCAAGTAGTGTGTATATATGATGTGTAGTGTGGTGTGTTTATGTGGTGTGTGTGTGTGTGTGTGTGTGTGTGTGTGTGTGCGTGCGTGTGTGTGTTGTGCATGCATGCGTATGTATGTGTGGTGTGAATGTGTGGTATGTTTATGTTTGTGTGGTGTGTGAGTGTGGTGTGTTTATGTGTGTGTGTGTGTGTATGCGTGTGTGTGTGTGTGTTAGTGTGGTGTGTTTATATATATATATATATATATATATATATATATATATATGTGTGTGTGTGTGTGTCTGTTTGTGTGGTGTGTGTTTGTGTGGTGTGTGTGTATGTGTGGTGTGTATGTTTGTGTGTGTATGTGTGGTGTGTGTGTTTGTGTGTTTGTGTGTGTGTGTTTGTGTGGTGTGTATGTGTGGTGTATGTGTGTGTGTGTGAATGTGGTGTATAGGTGTGCTGTGTGCGTACAGCGTGTGTATGTGTGTGAGTGTACACATGGTGTGTGTGCGTATAGTGTTTGTATGTGAGTGTGGTGTTTATGTGTGGTGTGTATGTGAGCGTGCATGTGTGTGCGTGTGTGTGTGTGTGTATGTGTGGTTGAGTTGCCTGACCTGATGTAGTGAAGTGGTTTGATCTTGCTGCTGCAGGCAAACAGGATCACGTTCTGGGTGCCAAGTACATTTGGACCATGCAGGGCCTGTCAACAAGTGAAAACACGTTATCACAATCAACTGAAAAATTCAAATTCAAATAAACTTTTCTTTGACTTTAACTTTGCATTTCTACTATGTCTTATAGAATATATAGCAATATTTAGAACTATTATTGGTTCCTTTTACAAATATGTTGTTTGTTTCAGGGTTTCAACTACATATAGTGATATATTTCACATGTAAATTGTCTAAATGTGAGAGTGATGAACTAGTGAGTATCAATCTAGTATGGGTAGATGAGGCTGACTCACCTGGTATGGGTAGATGAGGCTGACTCACCTGGTATGGGTAGATGAGGTTGACTCACCTGGTATGGGTAGATGAGGTCAACTCACCTGGTATGGGTAGATGAGGTTGACTCACCTGGTATGGGTAGATGAGGCTGACTCATCTGGTATGGGTAGATGAGGCTGACTCACCTGGTATGGGTAGATGAGGTTGACGTATGCGGCGGCGTGGATGATGTAGTCTATCTCTGTGCACATGTACATGTAGTCCTCCTTACTCATGCCCATGTTCACGAGACCCACGTCACCTGACGACAACCATCACAAAGTTTGAATTGTTATTAGTAAAGTAATATATATATCTGCAATGTCAGATATATCTGGGTTAAAACTACCTGCTCAGGGTTGCCACACAACCATACGAGGGTTAAATCTGACAAAGTGAGGTGTGACAATGGCTTCTCCCTGCTTCTAGAACATACAATATGAATCAAGTGAACTAACAATCGATTCTCCCTGTCTCTTGCTAGAAAACGTACAATTTCTGTAAAAAGAACTGGATTCAAGTGCATCTATTACTGTTGAAAGGGTTGAGGAATTTGATTCACCCCCACATTGTCTACAACTTTATTTACCCTCACTTTGTCTACAACTTTATTCACCCCCACTTTGTCTACAACTCTATTCACCCCCATTTTGTCTACAACTTTATTCACCCCCACTTTGTCTACAACTCTATTCACCCCCACTTTGTCTACAACTCTATTCACCCCCACTTTGTCTACAACTCTATTCACCCCCACTTTGTCTACAACTCTATTCACCCCCACTTTGTCTACAACTCTATTCACCCCCACTTTGTCTACAACTCTATTCACCCCCACTTTGTCTACAACTCTATTCACCCCCACTTTGTCTACAACTTTATTCACCCCCACTTTGTCTACAACTTTATTCACCCCCACTTTGTCTATAACTCTATTCACCCCCACTTTGTCTACAACTCTATTCACCCCCACTTTGTCTACAACTCTATTCACCCCCAATTTGTCTACAACTTTATTCACCCCCACTTTGTCTATAACTGTATTCACCCCCACTTTGTCTACAACTGTATTCACCCCCACTTTGTCTACAACTGTATTCACCCCCACTTTGTCTACAACTCTATTCACCCCCACTTTGTCTACAACTGTATTCACCCCCACTTTGTCTACAACTCTATTCACCCCCACTTTGTCTACAACTCTATTCACCCCCACTTTGTCTACAACTCTATTCACACCCACTTTGTCTACAACTGTTTTCACCCCACTTTGTCTACAAGTTTTTTCAACCCCACTTTGTCTACAAGTTTTTTCAACCCCACTTTGTCTACAAGTTTTTTCAACCCCACTTTGTCTACAACTTTCATATGCAGGTCTTTTTGTCAGTGTCTCTTCTACTCACAGCTGTCTATGCTGTTCATTTGTCTTGTTTAGAACCTACTTATACATCAGGCCAACCAGTGGGACTTGGTGATTTAGATATACATACTGTATGTAGTTCAAATATACATGTGCTTCTGCCATCTTGTGAAAGACATTTCTTTTTTCTGAATAGAGTTTATTTCAAAAGAAGGTGATATGCATTCTTTGAAATGGACTCCAGAATTTGATTGCATTTAGAAGTTTTGACAGGTTGTTTACTGATGATTTCAAGTGTGACATCAATGTCTGCGGCATCAGTAATACTGTCAACTATCAAAGACACCATACTATTTTCCAGTTTTGTTGTTTATGTGATAGAATACACAGTGAATGACCCATTGACAGTGCATTCATTTGGTCAATACATACATCCATCTTGTTGTTCCATGCAACATCCGTACCTAGACTGATTAAAATGTGGTTTATCATAGAGTATTTGTATTTTGTTAGGACTGTTAATGTGAAGGGAACACATAATTGTGAACAAACTTGCTATCTTTTGTAATTTTGAGTGTCAGTTGTTCAATGTTACAAAACATTCCAGGGGTAATGTGATTGGTAAATGGTTGCTATTTGTAAATTACTAATATTTGTAAATTACTGATGTTACACTTTGACACATGTTGATTTCTTTGATAAAACAAGAACAAACACATTGATTTCTGTGTACACTAATTGTACTAACCTGTGTAATTCCATGCTCTGGTTGTTGGTACTCCTTAATTTAAATAATACATAACATAATCCACAGTTGGCTGCCATTTTTAAATGATCTGCCCTCAACCGTGTATACAGTAAAATGGCTGTCTATCTAGTAAAGTGCTAATTTAGATTTTAAAATATAGGGTTTTTCGACAATTACATTTAGACAATTTAGAAAAAGAACTAATGAAGCCACCTTTCACTGCCGCCACGCGACTGGTCAGTTCGCCCTCCAGGTGGCGCTGGCTATCTGTTGGTTCGGTCCCCTCTGGTGCCAGCATGCCGTACTCAGTCAGGGTGGACCGGATCCGAGAGATTCCATCTTCGTTGGGAAGTTCTCGAACCAGACAGAAAACATGTGTCTACAAGTAAGGACACATTGCTGAGTTAATACTTCAGTTGAATGACCAAACGCACGCATGACGTGGAACAGTGTTTGTTTATATATCAGCATGTGGTACTTTAATTTAAATGTTATATAATGTTGGCGTTGTTCATTGCATCCAATGTGCCTTACTTTTAGGGACACACATTTTGCCTGACCTGACCTGACCTGACCTGACCTGACCTGACCTGACCTGACCTGACCTGACCTGACCCAATGAGTTGGTCATGGTTTAGTGTCATCTGGTCTGGGTCAGTTGGCTAGTGACATATAGGACATTGACCTGCACCTCAGTAGGGGCACATTTTTATGTAGAAGCCCATCATTGTGGGTGGAGAGACCTACCACTGGGTGGGTGGTGGATGAGTACAACATCTCTTTCAAATCATAGATATTGTCAGTTTTGCTTTGGAAATGGGTGTCACGCATCTGCCTGTCCTTGGGTCATATTCACACAACTAGTGTAAATCTTTACATAACTTACAAAATAAATCAATGCTAATAACATATAACGTGAATAGAAAATAAAAGTAACAACATTATACTATATTTATAATGTTATATTCCCTTGCACAATGAGCTGGATATATCACTCCATGGGTTAGTGTGAGACACGATGATCGCTCTCCTAAACATTTGGTGAAAATCCCTAAATCTAATAGATGTACAATGCGAAATAAGGTGTGTGCGTGGGTGGCAGTTCTGACAGCACACTGGGGTCTACCAGACATACTAGGGTCCACTGGGAGCACACGTACCCGGGTCTGAAGTAGGAGATCCCGCAGTAGGAAGCACCCCAGGAAGCCCGTGGAGCCAGTGATGAGGACCCGGCAGTTGTTCCAACGCTCCGGATGGTAGTGCATGGAGCGCCAGAACGCTCGCAGCTGGATGTCCATGCTGCAAAGGATCATGGGAAGGTATCGACTGCATCATATGGTGCTGCAGAAAGTGTCAGTTACCACCGTATTTTTTACCGGATTTTTATTGTATGTATTTCATTTATGAGTGCAGTTTCTGTTGCGTTGTATTGTGCTGTTTTATACTGTGTTTAACTTAAATGGATTAAAGTTATCTGAATTAGTTATAAGTGATCAGAATGATACACGGGATGACAGCTGAATGGTGAGGTCACACATGGAGTCCCATCACACATATTTAAGAAACAATTAAACACATTTTTATTTTCTACATAACTAGTTTTACACAACGAACATTATATTTTAGCTTATTATTATTATATACATATAATATATATAATATATACATATATTAATATATTTATTACTATAACTGCAGTATTGCTAGTATTAGTGCTTTGTTCCTAATTTCATATATCTAGTAATCATTTTAAAGAATATAATTTAATGTGTAAATACATATGACTTAATTTATACACAGGATATTTAACGTTTTTTTTACAACAGCGTATTACCACTTTATATTTTATTACTTTCATCATTATTTAATCAATATACACAGATTTATTATCACAATGTCTCGCTATTTATATGTATGCACACACCCATGAACTGGACAGACGTCCCGGACTTGATGGTGTTAAAATAAAGTTTTATTATATTATTATTATTAATATATCTTCACAGGCAAGAACACACTAACATATGAATGAAGCACACGCATGCACGCATGTATGCACACTACACTTCACCGTTCAGATACGTTGACTCAGCAACGACCTCAACTTTTACATGGCCCTCATAATGCAGTAACAAAGTCTCACCGCAATATGTTCTGGTCATGCATGTCAACCTCTTTTTTGAGGTCAAGGGTTGGTTCTATGATGACGGCGTCTCCCATTCCGCCCTGTTGCAACAATATGGTGTCCAGTAACCGGGCCATGGCCGACACGGTTGAGTGCACAAACAAGTTGGTCACGCTCAACTCGACACCAAACTTCCCGGCAACCTTTGCGAGCAGCTTGCTCGCAAGCAAAGAATGGCTGAAAATGAACAAACAGAATATCCAGAAAGTGACCATAATTTATATATTCATGAGCAAAACAGCAGAAAAAACACATCTTAAGCAGGAAAACTAGGGACCAACCCTTCTAGTAATTTATTTTCTCCAAAATATGTAATTTTTATCAAATATTCAAACTGTGCTTTTTGGCATAGCTAGAGAATCTGCGTAAAAGAACCATTAAGATTTATGCAATTCACTTATGAATATGTTAATTACATGTGTAATCTCGTGGAATTTGTATATTGGAAGTATCTTTTATATATTAATTAACTTGTCATAACTGATTGATATTTCTCTTAACCCAAGATGCGATCAGGGCTGAAAATTGGCCCAAATGCATTTGCCTCTGTGTTAAAAATTTCATTTCCATCTCACTTAACTGACACGTGAACATTTGGTACCATTTGATAGCTAAACCTTTTTTCTAGATCGTGTATATTTTTCCTTGTATACGTTCAATGACAGATTTTCCGCAATCGAGTTTACAAAGTACGCGATGTTGTTGCCGCCCATATTTGAAAAATTTGACTATGCCCTGATGAATGAATTAATGCATAAAGTTTACACCCCCCACGGATGCAGTATCAAAAGAAAGCTCTGTGAGTGGCCAATCTGCCAAAAATAAGTCACAATGGTCCAGTCGATTCAGCCAATCAGAACCGTGATTTAAAATGTAGCATCATCGACTCCGTGAGACCAAAGTTGGAGACAAAATGGCAGAGCAGTAATCAACAGTTTACAGGCTTTATAACTTTCCTTTGAATTATCTTAAGTTTCTGTGTTGATATTTTGACAAAATGTTTGACAGTATTCATAAACAAGGTTATTGTATTAGTGCCTGTTGTTAGACTGACTTTGGGTGTGTTTTGGTGTGAAAATTCAACACATTAGCAGCGCAACATTTCTCCGGCTGGATGCGTGGGTTGCAATGGTAACGAGCGTGGCCGCAATCGTCCGACTTGAATCAATGTATTTTTATGTCAGAAAATATCATAAAAATAATAGTTCTCAATGGATTTTATTCATTTCTGTTTTATTTACCAGCTAATACATGATGCTACATTTGTCTAAACAGTAAAGTCTTTTCATACACGCCATCATTATTTGGCAGCAGGATGAAATGTTTATTTTTTATTTGTTTAATTCAATTTCAGATTGAAATATCCTCATGATTTTCATTTGTTCTATAGATATACTAATTTTGTTATAATAAAGCATTTTTTTAGCATTAAAATGATGCATGATTCATATTTTTATGACCAATATTAGCAAAGTTATGACTTTTATTGGAACAGTATGCTAGAGGATTTTTCTTGATCACATCTCAAATTACATAGTGATTTATTTATTTCTGTGAGCAGGTTTTTAATACGGATAATGGCACTTTATAAATGTTTCCAAATAAAGAAATATAATTAGAATATGCAGAAACAATGGTATAGGTTCCGTTCCCTTTTAGCCTAGCTAGAGAGGTAACTGACTAACTGACTAACCCGCCTAGATCAAAGAAGCTCTCCTGGACATCTATTGTCTTGAGTCGAAGCACGTCGCACCAGAGCGGAGCCAGTGCCGTCTCCGTGGGCGTGGTCGGCATGCCCTCCTGGTCAGTGGCGCCCTCTGACAGATCCACTGGCGGTAGCTGAGTGCGGTCCAACTTGCCAGACGTAGGCACGATGGGGATGCTGCAAGAAATGACAGTCACGTCTCACTGACCAGATAAATTATACAAAAACACAAAACTAATGTAAGTACTGGATACTTTGGCACATTTCTCTAGTTCAGTTCTGTACAACAATGATTTAGCTACACATATTCATATGTTTTACTTGTATTTATATATATATTTTAATTTTTTTAACTACTGTTGTTACTTGTCAACACTACTGAATAGAGTTTTAACTTTGGATTTTCGTGTCTAAATAATGTTTATTATTATTATTACAACGTCCTCCACACTGTTTCAGCCATAGCAATTCCAGTTTTTTTTATGTCAATATCAGTGCTGCATGAATGGCTTTATGTTATAAAGAGCATTTATGTTATAAAGAGCTTTGCCAGTCAACAAGAGCTGACTTTGTTCATTTTACATTGGGTACTAAAGGTATCAGGAGCAATTTCTGCATTTTTACTTTAGTAATTTCTTTAATGATTTCATGACAAACGTGGCAACATCTTCACGATACATCGTCATGTTGTGTTGGATGCCTGATGAGTTTGTTTCTCTAACAAGATGATTCTACAATAAAACATATTACTGTGGAAATAGCCTTAAATCATTCACTACAATAAACAAATCAAGAATAACTGAGACACTTAAACAGAAACCGACATACTGAGAAGTAACAGATAGATTTGGAAAGAGAAATCTTGCCAGTGGAAAGAAAGATAACATTGATTATATTAAACATGGCACGTACTTGCTGAGTAGCATGAAGTAGGAAGGAATCATGTAGAAGGGCAGCCTCTTCTTCAGTTCCGCCCTGATGTCCTTCTTGCGTACCTTGCCCTCGGGCACAATGTAGGCCACCAGGAAGCGGTCCTGACCCTCGTCCCCCATCACCATGACAACACAGGCATTGACCATGGGAAGGTCCAGTAAGACTGCCTCAATTGCCTGGACATACCAACACTGGCTTTAACCCTGCGACCGGTCAGCGAAAAACCTCTGTTGCATACTGTTACAATAAAAATCATAACTCTGCAAATACTTATCATAAAAATATGAATGAGGCATAATTTTACTGCCAAATAAACTTTTTATTATAATAAAATTATACTATCTAAATTTTGTCAGACAATCATGGTGATATTATTAGCTAACAGTTATCCAAAAAAAAAAACACTATCCTGCTCCCAAATAATTGCTGAATGAACAAATTTCCTACTTCCTGCGAGACAAATGTAGCCATACATTTTAGCTGCCAAATAACATAACAATGAATCAAATCCATTGAGAACTTTAAAGGCAAAAAAACAAAGTTAACTGTTTCGTGGCATACACCTAATAGAGTTAATATAAAGTAACAATTTCCACATATACTAATTTTTTTTATGCCAGCGGTTTACCAGAAAAATATTTTTTAACACCCAGCCATCCAAATACTACGCGCTACTCCATCTTAGACGAAGAATGACGTCACGATGGTGAGGCGCTCTCCACGCAGATTCCCTGCATGGGGTTTGGCTGTTGTCATGAAATGGCTGCAACTCGGCAACGCGCGTAACATGCTGATGACGGTAAATATAAAGTTGTCTATTATTGTTATCGCTGAAATCATCCCATCAACTGATGATACATGACAACATGTCTACTTCAAAGCATTTCTCCTCAAAATGGACCGAGCAAAGTGAACTGTACTTGGACTGGAGGGATTCCAAACAGTACGCCCGCAAATGTGAATCAATTTCTTCAATACTACCGGTTGTTTCAACTATTATTGCAACCGTATGCCGAACAGTAAGGCATAATTACTAAAGTTTACCATAGATTTAACTACAGATTTAGATACACGTCTATAAGCAGCTGCTAGATGTCACGCCAACTGAACGAACTGTCGAAGACTCGAAGTTGTTGACCCTTAACAACGTCGCAGGTTAAGGGTCAGACATAGAATGCCGCGCGCTGAATGGCAAAGCCAGTTAACCCTTCACTTAATGGCGGCGTCTAGACCATGGTGGATTTCGTTAGAATTTTAGACTTTAAAGTCACATTCTGAGTAAACCGCTGACGTTAAAAAATTGAGTATATGTGGAAATTGTTACTTTATATTAACTCTATTAGGTGTATGCCACGAAACAGTTAACTTTTGTTTGCCTTTAATTTTTATGCTTTTGTTTAAATAACGAGATAGGCCGTTTTAGGCCGCCCGATAGCTGCTACATTCACCTCCGGCACAAACCCCCGGCGCGCGCAGTGAAATGTTGCGCTGAAAAATTGTCGATTTTTCAGACCAAAAAGCATCCAAAGTCATTCTAACTATTTCAACTAGTATAATAGTCATATTCTTGAATAGTGTCAGTTATTTTGTTGAAACATAGATGCGGGAACTCTAGATAATCATAAACATTTGAATTTAGTTCCTCAACATAAATGTCCGCCATCTTTTTGTTTACTTGTGCTCCGGTGGAAGATGACGCGGTGTTTGAAAGCTTGTTTCCAATTTGCTGGACCAGCCCCACTCACATGTTTATTTTTCCCAGATTTGGCAAGAACAGACCTCTGTATTAGTGCGACGTATGCAAGGGTCGGGCCTTTATGTATGGATGCGTAAATTTGTCATGGAAGGCGTAGTAAACCAACCAAATTTGGGCATCAACTTTGTCCCATGTTTTGTCCGCCCGCGTGTGGGAGGGGGGTCGGGTTGACCAATGCTAAATGCATGTTTTTGTGCATTTGTTAATTTCTCATTCATTACATATCGGTACTTTATGCGGTCACAAATAAACATCTTATTCGTGACCCTGACCTGTTTCTCGATGGAGTAGCCACGGATCTTGACCATGGTGTCACACCGGCCACAGATCTCAAAGCTGCCGTCACTGAGCATGTACCCCCAGTCTCCTGTCTTGTACAGGCGTCCACTCAACTTCTCTCTCAGACTCTCAGGGGTGCTGATGAAACGTTCCCTGTTTAATTCAGGCCGGTTGAGGTAGCCTCGCGCAAGGGTCGGGCCACCCACGTAGATCTGTGTGGAAAGAAATATTAGACCACCAAAGTCAATCCACACATCACACAACTACATCCAATTGATGTATGCATTATATCTGAAATTGGTTCTCCCATGTAGAATGTCTTTATTATATATTATTTATTATATATATATAATATATTATATATATATATATATATCTATATATATATATATATATATATATATATATATATATATATATATATATATATCACATAATGACACCTCTGAAAAGTGGTGAAAGGAAATAATATGCTGATAACAAATAAAACATGAAAATAGGACATTTACTTGAAATTCTATTAAGTATTGTCTTCAACAGGCTACTAAACACATCTACGTAAAATTAAATCTGAGGTATGTTAGCAAAAAGATTTCCAGCAATAGAAATATTTGCACTCTGACCTCAATACACCTAAATATACATCTTGTGATGATAACAGAAAGATACATACTTAAAAAAAGAAAAAAAAGAAAAGAAAGTCATACTAATTGTTATGTGACCATATTCCTCATCTGCACAATGTGTTGTCTGACTAGGTGGCGCCCTACCTCGCCAGACACTCCGAGGGGTTGCGGTTCCAGGGACTCGTTGAGGACGACCACCTGGACACCGGGCAGCAGGCGGCCCACGGGACAGAACTTCTTGCTCTGGACATCTCCCTGGACACATTACATTATTTCAATTAACACTTTCATCATGTACAACAATTTTGTGAGGTAATTTGCTATGTGTACAAATAAATGTAAATTATTTTAATTAACAGCTTTATCTAACCCTAATCGTTTGTCAGGTGACTGACACATGATTGATTCAACTCTAGTCCAGTATTACATATTATCACTGTGGTGCTTTTAAGAAATTAATAAACATTAGACAGTGAACTGCTCCAGTAGTCAGTGAAATATTATACTACAGTAAGTAGACATTCAACAAAGAAACTCACTAAACTATTCACAACCTTGAGAATCTCAACACATCAGCACCATATTTGATATTACAGTACATGTATATACGATAAACGTTTTTGTTTGCAAAATAAGTCAGAAATTAAATTAGTGAAAAACTCGTTTTGAGTCACAAACAGACTGTGTGACATGACATACCTTCTCCTGCTGGTACCACTTGGTGAGGTCGCAGTAGGTGATGTCATGTGCCTCGGACACACTGTACAGGTTGACATAATGTATCCATGGAAACGCCTTGACACACCGCTCCAGCAGACCAGTGGTGACCACTTCACCACAGAACAGGATGAGCCTGTAAAACAAGCTCTGTCTCAAGTTGACCACGGACTGGACACACCCATCACCCCAGGCAACCACAGCAAGCTGTTGTTCAGTGCCTGTCTAATTACTCAGACTCGATGGAGGTCTTGGGCTAACCACAGTGACCTGAAACTAACATTAGTGACCTGAAACTAACATTAGTGACCTGAAACAAACTAACATTAGTGACCTGAAACTAACATTAGTGACCTGAAACAAATTAACATTAGTGACCTGAAACTAACATTAGTGACATGAAACTAACATTAGTGACCTGAAACAAACTAACCTCAGTGACCTGATAGTGACCTGAAACTAACATTAGATTAGTGACCTGAAACAAACTAACCTCAGTGACCTGAAACTAACTAACCTCAGTGACCTGAAACAAACTAACCTCAGTGACCTGAAACAAACTAACCTCAGTGACCTGAAACAAACTAACCTCAGTGACCTGAAACAAACTAACCTCAGTGATCTGAAACTAACTAACCCCAGTGACCTGAAACTAACTAACCTAAGTGCAGGGGTGTCATGTAACGAAGTAGATCTACTTCGTTACTCTACTTGAGTAGTTTTTTCAAGTAACTGGAAGTAACGAAGTAAGATTTCAACTAACTACTTCTACTTGTAACGAAGTAGTTTTATTTGCGGTAACGCTACTTTCTACTTAGTTACTTTCATTTACTTCGCAATATTTTCGTTACTTTTTTAGTTATAACTTACGTCGCTTGATGGCGCTCCATCCGTCGACATTTCGTTTTAATCGCCAGATGGATCCAGTCGGCAGGACAAAAGCTATTAATATTGTCCAATCACGGGCGTATTTGCTTTGCGGAATCAGAGCGATACATTTACAGGCCTCGCCTTTTGAAAAATCTTGAAGAGCTAGAAATCGTCTTCCTAAAATGGCCCAGGAGAGCTATTGATATATGAAATATAAACGTGAAAAACTTACCGAAGAAACGAAGCCGGTTTTATAAATAATACATTGTATTACAATTGCCATTTGTGCAAAACAAATGATATAACACAGTTAATAAAATGCCATGTCCATAAAATGTTCAAATACAACGATCAGAATGTGAAAACATAGTTAAACTCCACAAAAGTCCCTTTCATCGTCGCCGTCAAAGAATGCCTTGGCTAGGTTGGGGAAGGGAACGGCACGGCGGCGCCATTTCACGTAGGATCCATTTCAACGATGGCAACATCATTGACCGTTTCCGTGAGTCCGCGTACACCAGACAACCATCATTAAATATGATTAAATAAGTCCTTTCACAGTTAATATAATCCTTTGTCGTCACTATTGTTGTATTGTCGCTGTCAAAGAACTCTGTCGCGAATGGCATGACGGTGTCGTTCAGTACGCGTGTAGTGTATCCGTGTCTGAGTCGTTGCCGCTACCGCTGCCCCAAGCGCTGGTAAATAAATATTATGTCATCGTCCTTTGTTGGCATCAATCCCACGCCTTCTGTTTTGTTCTGACACTTGTTTTAATCTCAGTTCAAAGAACAATATTCACACGTTTACAAAAGCCAGGCTTCAAGCTGATTGTCAAAATAACACCACACTAACCAGGGCTTCCTAGCCACGTACTGAAGACCGAGTTAATTGCATTTGCTTTCTGGGTCAAGATACAATGTTGTAACCCTGACTTCCCTGTGCCTGGATAAACACGGGTGGCTGGTGGTCTAATTAAGGGACGACTGTCTGAGAAAAATGTGTTACATTATTGCTAGCCGGCAATTAAGGCATTGTATTTATATTTTGGTCGTGTTTTGTATTATAATAAATGTTGTGTTCTACTTCTACTTCTACTTCTACTTCTACTTCTACTTCTACTTCTACTTCTACTTCTACTTCTACTTCTACTTCTACTTCTACTACTACTACTACTTCTACTTCTACTTCTACTTCTACTTCTACTTCTACTTCTACTTCTACTTCTACTTCTACTTCTACTTCTACTTCTACTTCTACTTCTACTTCTACTTCTACTTCTACTTCTACTTCTACTTCTACTTCTACTTCTACTTCTACTTCTACTTCTACTTCTACTTCTACTTCTACTTCTACTTCTACTTCTACTTCTACTTCTACTTCTACTTCTACTTCTACTTCTACTTCTACTTCTACTTCTACTTCTACTTCTACTTCTACTTCTACTTCTACTTCTACTTCTACTTCTACTTCTACTTCTACTTCTACTTCTACTTCTACTTCTACTTCTACTTCTACTTCTACTTCTACTTCTACTTCTACTTCTACTTCTACTTCTACTTCTACTTTTACTTCAATTACTTTTAGAAAGTAGTTCTACTTTTTACTCAAGTAGATTTTTCCCAAGTTACTTTTACTTCTACTCAAGTAGTTTTGAAGAGGCTTACTTTTACTTCTACTCAAGTAGAAAATAAAAGTAGTTCAGTCACCCCTGCCTAAGTGACCTGAAACAAACTAACCTCAGTGACCTGAAACTAACTAATCTCAGTGGCCTGAAACTAACATTAGGGACCTGAAACAAATTAACGTCAGTGACCTGATACAGTGACCTGAAACAGTGACCTGAAACTAACATTAGATTAGTAACCTGAAACAAACTAACCTCAGTGACCTGAAACTAACTAATTTCACTGACCTGAAAGATCGTTAGTAAACAAAATTTGACTAACATAAGTGACATGAAATAACTAACCTCGGTGACATGTAACTAAATAACATGAGTAACCTCAAACTGACTGTCATCAGTAATCTGACACTAACTAAATTCAATAACCCCAAACAACATGAATGACTTAAAGGTTTGAAACTAACCACAGAATCTAAAACCTGACTGACACCAGCGCACTGACCTTGGCAATCTAACATTGACCTTGATGACCTGAAATCGACATCAATGACCTGAAACTGTCACCAATAACCTGACACTGACCTGAGTGACGTGAATGCCTTCTGCACGTCAACAGTGTCACAGTCGAGAATGGCCTCAAGGAGGGAGGGCGTGAAGAGGATCCGAGTGATCCTGTTTGTCTCGAGGAAGTCACACAGCTGTCTCGGGTCATAGATCGTCTTGTCAGGGATCACGTACAGGGGTAGACCTGGCAACATCAACAGGGTCGATACATTTTGTTATTGGTTTTATTAAAATATATGAAACTAGATTTGTTGGTCACTCGTTTTACTGATTTTACTAAAATAGCTGTAAACATATGTAAACAATACATAGCCTTCCAACCAGAAACTGTAGGTGCATTTAGGGGTTTTATAACTCCCATCTTTATTCAATAACTTTTTATAGTTTTTTTTTGAAGTACAATTCTTATTTATCTAGATAATTAGTCTGTTATTTATTCTTTCACAGTCAATTATGTTTTTTTTGTAATGCATTGCATGTTTTTTCTTTATCAGAATGACTTCCTCTAAAAACGTGAAAATTGTAAAATATACTGTGATAAAATTACATATTACAGTCGACAGGCTGATTGTGCTTTAGAATGACACAACTTGATACTTGTCATCTGTCCAGGACACTTCAATTCAGGCAAAGAGAATGATGTTAACAATCTAGACTTCACTGTGGGTTTAAATAATTTTACAAGGAACGCCATTACCTGGCAACTGGAATGTTTGATGTTGCATTTATGAACATTCCGAAGACAAACAGTACATTGACAGGAGAGGGGATGACTTGGTACATCTACAGCTTGTGCTGACTGGGTAACTGTTAGAGGTTCTTACAAACTACTAGTCACAGTGATTCAAAGAAACAATAAAATTACATTCATGAAAATGTTCATCAAGTTGGCAGTATATTATTAGAAACAAATTTCATAATTACACAACTAGCAGTTCGACTTACTTCTACGTTTTGACCACCATCGGCGGCCTTCTTCAGGAATGCTAAAGAAGGCCGCCGATGGTGGTCAAAACGTAGAAGTAAGTCGAATTGCTAGTTGTGTAATTATGAAATTTGTTTCGAATAATAAAATTACAGCTATTCCAATAGGTGGACATGTATCTCTGCAAATTGCTTTCAATTGTTTTAAATTACTGTACATTTTCGTATTGCATTCACATGCAACAGTTAAGTGTTAAGCCAAATATGGACCTGTCTGTTTAGTTTGATAAATGAAGGCTGGTAGAAACCCTCATTCACACTACCTCCATTGGCTGAGTCTCCATCAGCTGTACCTACCCTTCAGTAGTGGCCGCAGTATTTCCCACACAAAGAACACATTGCACGCCTCGCGATCGTCCGTGGCGTACGGGTACATCTGGTAGCGCCAGTAGTAGGAGAAGACGGCCCCACGGTGGGGACACTGGATCCCTGGGGGGACCAACACCTCTTAACTTAGTTGTCATTTCACAAGTACAACCACAGATACGTGGTAGACACCAAACATTTTATTTTCAGATCATATTTTAATGTTTTGTAGTAGTGCAGTGGCGAGAGCTTCCGACTCTTAACTAAGGGAACCCAGGTCCAAACCTTGGGTATGAATAATCTTCGCGCATTAAAAGAAGAAGTCAATATGATGTTTGATTGAACAGGTCTGCCAAGGAGTACTGTGTAAAATGTATTGAATAATCCTTAGCATTTGATGCTGTGACATATAAGAACTTACCTTTTTTAAAGGGAAGCAAAAGGGAAATGTGACCTGATAAGCACGTCAAAGAGTTAATAAAAACTAACCATTTCAAACGGTAATCACATTTTTAATGTCAATGGTTTATGAATAAAACCTTTTAACACATCGTCTGTTGAACTTCGTGTAATCTGCATTTGTTGATAGTCTGTGACGTCATCGTTGCTAGTGGAAAATCTGTGTAGGTTTTTGAAACAACCGAATTCAAGAGTATGCAAAGATAGCAAAACAACCTGCAAAAAGCAGTATAAATGTTGTCAAGGGCCTCATGTCTAAATACAACATTGGTTTTGCCACATACAATGTTGGTCTTGCTGCTGCATTGAAGTTATTCTCAGCTGCTCATAAGCCAGATCTCACCTTTAGGTTTGCCCGTCGTGCCCGAGGAGTAGACGGTGTACGCAAGGTTGTCCAGGGACATGGTTAGTGGTGACAGTGGCTCCCTCTCCCTCGCGTTCTCCTCCTTTATTTCCTCCAACCATCCTTCCTTCACCACTATCTTATTAGAGCCGTCTATTGGACAGAGAAGTAACTAATACAGATGGCAGACAAGGTGAAGATGTTTCTTCCAATTAAGGTAATGTAGGTGGTAAATCTAGGGCATACTTAGATTTATTCTCAACTGGCAAAAAGCTTATGACAAAGTCAATGACAAATACATATGGAATATATTAGACGAAAAATACAAACGAATTTAAAGTTATATATACAATAAACTGTGAGTAATTAATTTTTTTTTAATGTAAACAAATAATTGTTGATAACAGGAAAATTAACACTGATATTTAAACAAATGAAAAATTATTATTAAGAATTATCAGTTTTTTTTATTTAAGAATAATATCACACTGCAAAACTTGCAACATCCTGGCAGGTTTAAACATGGGGATACTAATATTTACCAAACATGAGGGTAACCACATTGCAACATCTCTGAAACTTTACAACAAAGTTAAGTAATACAATGCAAATATGTACACAAGTTATAAAGTGAGTTCTACCTGGCAAGTTCGGCAGAAGGTCTGTACACACAAAGACTGTGACTGGGTTGACATCAGCCAGGATGTCTTCTAGGAGTGGCACTGGGTAGGACACGTCCATAGGCAGGTAGGCTCCACCTACAGGTACATGGCAATTAAAGGTAAGTGCTCAGGTAATTTGTTTCGGGCAAACAACAGAAATAATACTTAGGCAAGTCTAGAACATTTAACTACCCCCAGGGTATGTGGACATATGTCTAAATCAGTAAATGTACCAATTGTGTATGTGTTCATGTGTAAATCAGTAAATATACAAATTGTTTGGTCAATTGTTCCAGAACACTAGCCTTTGGGTAAGGGTGATAGATCAAAACATATTGTAAAAGTAATCGGAACACAATGCACTAATAATTAACCTATATTTTACTTAGTTATTTTTGTTTAATATACATATCAATCATAAAATATTCAGTTTCATAAAATTAAGCTAGATGTCAAACTGAAATTGTTTCTATTTACATGTGCTGAATGTCCGCCACCAGCCCATTCAAATGTGCATGTATACCAGGTACTCATATAAAATGAACATGGAATCATAAGAAATGTTTAAAAATGTATATCCTGTATTAATTAAAAAGACTGAGTAATTAAGATACATGACATAGTTTCTACAATATAAAAACAATTATGTAAATTCAATAAATTAATTCGCAAAATACATGATGGTAATTATTGTACTACATCTTTAACCACTATCAACACAAGACCACAAAATGAAGAAAATAAGTATAATACCCAGTTACTAGCACTTACAGTAGCTTGTTATTTCCATGAGTTATATGCTACTGTCTACTGGATCTAAAATAAATGGATAAATGCACAAGCCAGCCCACAGTAACTAGTATATTAAAGCTTAGCAGGTCTGAAGTACTCTATCAACTTGAGTTTGTGAAGGGAAAATGTGTTAAATAACTTCTCAGACTGAGTAAACAATCACACAATATGGAATAACTTAAAGCACTGAATATTGATATGATTCAGGACATCATAAACAGAAATGTGCCACCTCACTTCATATTCATGACAGTCTTCAAAGTACAAAGGTCTGTGCACCAACAAGGGCACTCTGTGCACCAACAAGGGCACACAGGGTGCCTTTGTTATCTACTGTAGCTGTCTGTAACTGAGCCTGGACCTTAACTGAGCAGGGCATATTGACTCCCATCCAGGGGCTAGGTGTCTACTAAAACAAGGCAACTACTTATATAACGCAGTAACCAGTTCTCAGGGTCATTCAAAGCGCTTTACACTTTACTTCCCTGACAGACCTGTTCACTCAGACACCATCTCGGCTTCTCTGGGAAGCATCCAGCCATATGCTACAATTATTGCGTGAAGGCTGCTCGTACACATATCCACCACTGTCTGCAATTTTCCCCAATATACTGGGTGCATCACTGAATATTATATATAGTAAGTATATATATATATATAATTATATATATATATCATATATATATCATATATATACACAGGCTGTATATATATATATATATATATATATATATATATATATATATATATATATATATATATACGCACACACTGTATATATTCTTGATAATGGAATTAGCTGCCTGTGAAAATGTGTGCATATGGAACACTTTATATTTTTAGAAAATGTTTAAAGACATACCTAGGGGTATATCTTTTTATTAGACATTTTATTTAACTCAAATTGTTTTGACATTATGGACACTGTTTTAGAATTTCTTCTTTTTAGTGTTGTACATTTTAAAATCTGATGTTTAATTTTATATTAATTTATGTAATTTACTAAATAAGGTTTTTTACTGTACTTCTTAAAACCATGCAGTTTTAATTTTTTTTCCGTTAACTTATATCATTTACTCTTATTAGTATTGTACATCTTAAAAGCAGTGTTTATAATATATATATATATATATATATATATATATATATATATATATATATATATAACATTAATTATTCATAATATATATATATATTATTTTTTATAAGTTCTATAGTTTATCTATTTAATGTCTATCTATTTAATAATATACATTTATTATAGTGCTTGTACAGCGCATTAAACCACTATGCGAGAATTAGCATTAGAGAAAAATTGTACTGTTATTATTATATAATGTATGTATACCGGTATATATATATATAATTATATATATATATTCCAGGGTAAATATATTTATATATATCCCAAATGAGTCTCTCCTGCATGCGTCTTACCGGCCTTGAGAATGGCGATGTAGCACAAGGCGTACTCGAGGCGACGCTCCATGAAGATGCCCACCACTGAGTCAGGGACCACGCCTTTCAACCGCAGGGTCTTGGCCAGTTCATCAGTCACTGTGTCCACCTCCCTGTAGGTCATCTCTTGACCATCTCCACCCACAATGGCAACATTGTCCGGAGTGGCCCTTGCCTGCCGAGAGAACTGCTCATGCAGTAGACCTTCTCCTTCGTACTCCATCATCACAGTTCTGTACAACCCCAGGTGAGAGACTTGTGTGTCAGCCACTCAAACATCTGAAACCAACGAGAGAAAAGACTTGGTTGATCATATCCCAGCAAACAACAACCCGTGATTTCACATGTTCTGTATGTGAATTCACGAGTACAACTGACTAAACTCACATGTTTCCGTACGTGAATTCACCGGATTCTATGAACAAATTTGGTGTGTCGACGGTGTTTACCGTAAAATCACGAATTTTTCACGTGATGACACGTACCAGCGAAACCGTACTAGTTCTGACCCAATATGACTTGTGTCAAACTCGTTCAAAACTCGTGACAACAGGCAGAATGCGTGTATTCACATGAATACATATGAAAATATGTACTGGTGGAGCGGTACCAATTATGAACCAGTATGACACGTGCTAACTGGTTCAGAAATGGTTCCTTGCTTGCTGGGATAGATCTTATCATTCAAATTACGGTGTAATCTTACCTCTAGAATGGTCAATAGTTGCCCATGTTTCAGACGTGCTTTCTCTGGTGATTTTGCCAATAATTGTATTCATTGATTTTGCTGAGCACTGCTGTTTGTTAAGTAGAAATGGTGCTGTAGTTCAGCTCTGCATATGTTAGCGTTGCTGTAGCTGTAGCTGTACACGTCTGGGTGACATCAAGTATGAATATTCAGCAATTTGTAAATGACAGCTATGATCCGTTTGTCTCAGTCAGCCTAAACACAAGTTAAAATAGTTGCACATGAGATTTCCTAGCAGAATACGGACACACGTTTTGTACCATGGCTTGAAAACTGCTGGTGCTGGTTACAGATTTGATTGATTTGGCCCACAAAAGTTCAAATTGGCCATTGTTTACTGGTTGCAAACATGCATTGTTCAATCCGGACCAAACCCGTTGTAGGCTGAAATATCCATAACCCACATTGACTGGGATATGCAGTTACTGAGACTCAGATGAGAGAGCATTCAATCAAGTAAAAATTTACAGGATCTGTGTCAAGACATTTGGTGAGACTAAATGGATGAACAATGAACCAGACAATGGTCATTCTTGGCAGTGCCCTGATACTATACCATTGCAGTACATTTGCTAAAGCTTACCATTAGTAACTTAGGCTGCATTAGATGGTATCACCATCCTGACCATTATGCCTTAATTGACACTAATATTTATTCATAGTTTCGGCCATGATAGAAGCAGCTGCCATCTATAACACTACTGTCCTGTCACTCCTGTGTAGCATTTAGTCACAAAGTGCGCAATAGATTGGAGAGAAGATGTTGTACTGTTAGCCTTTACTTCCTGTAATAAACTGTCAACAAGTACAACTGGACTTATCATCAACCAAACATCTACAATTGGTGCCAACATGAAGACTTGTAGCGATTTCTGCTGTACAAAGGAGTAAGGAATAAACAATGATTGAATGAAAAGCAAGGTTGACTTGATGTGGGTCCGAATTCGGAATAATGTCAGCTTTGGGGCGCACAACCTGTCCACTATTAAAAAAGGGGTAAGGGTTACTGTGTCAGTCTGTGTATATTGGGCAGTATTGCATAATGCAACATGCTGTGTTTAGCTGTCTCTACTATTATAAAGTAGGCAGTGGCTACGCGTACGTGAGCCGTACATTTAGGCCGTCAGTCTAAAAGTACGGCATTCATTCTGCGCATGCGTACATGCTATTATTTTCAGTTACGTGAGCTCTATTTTTAGCATCTTTGTCTAATATGCGCATGATTTCCATACGTGAGTCTTATCTTTAGTAGCTATCAATTCCAAAAGTACGTGAAAACTGCATGTTATATTATATAAGCTCTACTGCCGTATCTTTAGCACTCAGATCTAAAAGTAGGCAGGCGCCTAGGCTAGGTGAATTTTTTCCACGCGTGCATTCCATATTTTTTAGCAAACAAATCTAAAAGTATGTGAGTTTTTCCGCGCTTGCATGTCGATGTACGTACAAACGGTAGCTCTTTTGGCACTCAGTTTCTAAATATACATGATTTGTTGTGCCTTTTATTTTGTTCGCAAGTTGACATATATAGACCTATGGATGTCAGTAAATCGAACAATGTCGATAACATCGTTCCCTCGTGTAATTCCGCCATATCGATGCGACGAGATGGACGCAACATCCATGCGCAGAATTGAAAAGCAGATGTGCGCGCATCCTCACGTGCGGTTAGGCCACGGGTCTAAAGATACGGCTCACGTACGCGTAGACACTTCGTATAAAGTAGGGGCTAGGGTTAGGGTGTGTATATTGCAAAATGCAGGATTACTAGACCCCTGCTTTTGGGTGGGCTGGTCTGGATAGGCTGTGCGCCTCAAACTTCAAAGGCAAAGCTGACATGATCCCGAATTCATTAACATTTTAAACACAAGACTGACAAGTGCAGTTACTTTCAGTTTCAGCGAATTTCTGAAGATAATATGGTTAACGAAGATGGCGCTGTCAGCGCCCATCCTATGGGCAGCAGCTGACCTCAGTCCTGGGTCTGTGCCAGTCTGGCAGTCAGTGCCACTGAAACTGGAACTGTCACTGGCTATCCCTATCGCACGTCACTCTGAGTCTCATCAGTGGACTATGTCCATGGTCCGCATTGCCATTGTAGCGACCTGTGCGATGACGATTTACGTTAACCATTTTTAAATGTATGCTGTGATCATCATGAATTTCCAAATGATGTTACACCTACCCAGTTCGTTGTCCGGTGTCTAGGCCACTGCTACCTAACGCCCGGTCGTATCAACCACGAGCGATATTAGCCGAGTTTGAAGACGACCGCACGATTCGCTGTGACTGATGGTGCGTTCAGTCGTGGCCAGTGCTGCCCCCTGCCGCATAGAGTCGAGATTATTTTTCGATGGCGTTCTGTGTGTGTGTGTGTGTGTGTGTGCGTGCGTGCGTGCGTGCGTGCGTGCGTGCGTGCGTGCGTGCGTGCGTGTGTGTGTGTGTGTCACTACGTGTGTTTATGTACCTTTGTGTGCTTTTGTATACGTGATTGTAATTGTGTGAGTTTGTGAACTTTTGTCATTTATGCATTCAGGCGATTCTCTGTTAGTCCACAAAGACAGGCCGTTTAGTACCAAAGACGCGGATCACGTTGCATATGGCAAGTCGTGTTGTGAACTCTTCCACGGCGCCTGGTGGTACAAACGTTGTCACAATTCCAACCTGAACGGA
The DNA here is from genome assembly GCA_964017155.1 of Oasisia sp. SBJ-2009. NCBI lineage: Eukaryota > Metazoa > Annelida > Polychaeta > Sabellida > Siboglinidae > Oasisia > Oasisia sp. SBJ-2009. Next base: position 36,958,270 of record OZ024860.1, read on the forward strand.
CAGTATTACCAGGAGGGTGAACATCCTCCTTATGCCAGAGGAATCGTTTGGAGGACATGGATGGGATATTACCAGTCTCTAAAGAGCGTTACAATGAAAATGCGATCACAAACATTTCCAGGTTAGCAGCATCACGAGTCCATATTACAGTTTCGGAGGAAACAAATTGTGGTTTCAATTGTTAGTTTGAGTTTTGGTTGGTTGGTTGGTTGGTTGGTTCGTTCGTTCGTTCGTTCGTTCGTTCGTTCTTTCGTTTGTTCTTTTGTTTGTTCTTTCGTTTCTTTATATCGCTGTTTCTACATTTCCGTATTCCCGTTGTTCCAGTTTTCTTATGTGGAATGAGTCGTATTCTAGATGTGACAATGCGATGATCAAACCCGACTTTGCGATGGATTCGAGAATCGTGTGCGACAACTCCTACATGGCGGTGATGGTCCGACTTAAGAAGTCGCCGCTCTGTCCAGCCGCCGGGGAATACACCACGACCACGTGCACTCTGAGTGGCGTTGACCACGTGACCACGGGGGTCTGACGACTTGCGTGGCGAAGTGTCTCTGTGACGGGAAGGACTGCAAACACGCGACCATCCACATCCCTGAGATGCACGATAATTGGAAAATATGTGAAATCACCGTCGATTGACGGAGTGTTGCTGATAATATCACTGTGTGACGAGTCTGCAACATGTGTATGTCCAACTGTAAACTAAGCGTGGTTTGTTATTGAATACAATCTTTTGTGACACAGGTTTGAGGTGCGCCTACTTACATATATTTGGCTAAACGAACCTCTTCGTGGTTGCTGCTGCTGCTTCAACTCAAGTGTTACTGTCGCCTGCTTACACACACTTCAATTATTCACACGTGATACAGCTTATGCTACAATATGCAGATTATCGCTGAGAAAATATATAAATGTTGGTAGTATTTTCGTACCTATTTAAACAGAGTATTGGGGATAATTATAAACGAAATTTCACATTGGCATTGTGTAGTTGGCTGGCTTAAAGTTATAACTTACACTAATGATTTTACATCGCCCATATGTTTTGTTTGTGTCTTTCGCAATCACCACACTGCAAGCGTCCAGGGTCGTATCGTCGTTTACACTCCGAGCGAGCGAGCAAGGAAGTGTTCGACAAACACAAATCAAAATCAGCCATAACCGACCATGCGGACAGACGCAACTGTGTGATAGACTGGGAGGGAGCGAAAGTGGAGGATAAAGAGACGAACAGGTGTGCGCGTTGGATAAAAAAAGCCATCTGGATTAGGAAGACGAAACCAACTATGAACAGAGACGAGGGGGGTACAGACTTAGTCACGTTTGGGGCAGTCTGCTCGCCACGCCATCTAGCGAGCAGTGACCACTGAACATTCAGTTCCTGAAGGAGGGAGGGAGGAGGGAGGGAGGGAGGGAGGGAGTGAGGGAGGGAGGGAGGGAGGGAGGGAGGGAGGGAGTGAGGGAGGGAGGGAGGGAGAGAGTGAGGTCGCAAGAGTGGAACAGAGGGAGGGAAGGAAAATGGAGGAAGGTGAGAAGTGACGGCGGGAGGGAGGGAGGGAGGGAGGGAGGGAGAGAGATACAGAGGGAGGGAGAGAGGGAGAGAGAGAGGGAGGGAGGGAGGGAGAGAGAGGGAGAGAGGGAGAGAGGGAGAGAGGGAGAGAGGGAGAGAGGGAGAGAGGGAGAGAGGGAGAGAGGGAGAGAGGGAGAGAGGGAGAGAGGGAGGAGTGGACGGAAGGAGAGAGGGATCGAGGCAGGGAGTGAGATGGATGGAGTAAAGGAGGGACAGAGGGAAATAGGAATGATGGAAGGAAGGAAAGGAGGAAGGGAGGACATGAGGAAGAGAGCAATGTGGACCGAGAGATCTTGGGAGGGAGGGAGAAAGGGAAGACTTGAGAGATAGATGGTGCGAGGGAGTGATACATATTAAGAAGGTGGAGAGGTAGATGAAACGTTTGCTTGTTAAATGGGAGAGATTGTGAAAATGAGATAGGAGATGTGGTGATGGGAGATTTAGAGGGAAGGGAAGGTGGAAGGGAGTAAAGGTTTGTGAGTGGGAGACAAGGATGATCTATGAAGGAAGGCAATATATGATGGAGAGAGGAATGGAGGAATAGAGGGATACGGAAAGAATATATGATATGTGGAGATTATGTCATTCGACGTTTGTGAAACATTTTGCTGTATCGCTACAGCGAAACGAACGAAACATTAAGTCGCAGTCTTCTTATAGACTGGGTCCTTTAGCGCAGCCTACGTATTGGACAAGAGTCTTGTTCGGTTCTACGGAATAATTAATTGCCTAATCATAGACGGTTGAAAATATGAGTTATCTAGTATGTACCGCATGTCGTTTTGACAAGTTTGGGATTTCCGTTTCACAGAGTGATGTGTGTACACTGATGTGACTTGTTTGTTCGTAGGGCACCGCTTTCTCCTTACGCAGATATATGTGTGTAGAGGGCAAGTAGTTTTGTTGCACTCCTGTTGCAAGGAGTTCTTAAGCCTCTGACTGGTTAATGACGTATCACAATAACTAACCGGACAGAGGGCGCTCTGACACAACTAGGGTCTTTGTGCCGTCTTTTACGTATATTCTTGACGTGTGTAACATGCGGCACCGGTTTGCGGAACATTTTGTGGAACGCTTATTTAAATCATCCTACAATCAGCTGTTGAACTCGCATGACTCTTAAGCCTCACATGGCTAAATATGGATACAGTCTGACATGTCCGTCAATGTGAAGGTATAATATGTACATTAATGAACATTTACAACCGATGGAACGTCGACTGGTGGTCAGACGATAGGTGTGCTGGCTCGATGCCGGAATGGATGTTTAAAATCATCTACAGCCCACCGTATGCATCACACAAGACTGCTACGTCTTCACACATAGTTAAATATTGATATCGTATAACATGTCCGTCAACATGAAAGCATAATGTCTACATTAATGTACATTTACAGTCGATGAAATGTCGCGGGACCTTCGATTGAATTCAGTGCCAACTTGGCGTTATTTTGGCTGTTCTGTCTATTGAGCACACATACGGCATGCTGTTCTGTCTATTGACCACACGTAGCTTACGGCATGCCCACATACAAACTATCGCTGGCTATGCGCCTGCACTGTAAATAGCTAATTTAGGATGATTTAAACAAGCGTTCAGCAAAACATGCAAACGAATCCACGTTAGTCGCTGGAGGCGCTGATACGCAACCAGGGTCTAGTTGCGTGTTAATGCCCCTAGCAACTAATGTGGATTTGTGGAAGCCCATTGACCTGAAGTATTTGCGACATTTGTACGTAATACTTTACTCAGATTTGACGTTCAATATCCTCTTCAGTGAAGCAGATGTGTGTTGTGCTTATTTGAATAACTGTGTTTAATAAGCAATATGTTTTGTGATTGTTCTTGCTGTTATTGCTGCTGCTGCTGCTGCTGCTGCTGCTGCTGCTGCTGCTGCTGCGTCAATTGTTATTGCCGTTTGCACCAAACCATACGATATGATAATGTGAACTGCTTCAAAATCCTTAGAAATGCTAAGAGAAACCATTAATAGAGTTACTTCAGCGCATTTGAGTGTTGCGAAATCTAAAAATGAGACAAAATTTCATAGAATAATACATGTATAAGAGGTAATGAATGATTAACTGAGTTTTTGTTGAGCATAAAGTAATATTCGAAGAAAACATATTGTAGCCGACGTATTATCAATACAACCTTATTTCTTGTTAGGTAGCAATATTTTCGTCCATGAATTCCAGTATTGTATTTTTGTTTTGTCTTGATCACTTACATGAATGGTTTAGAATAATAACATAACGTAACATAAAACCAGTAAAATATAAAATCTACCTTTATTCATGTTATAAGGAGACAATGTTACATTAGTTCAATTACAGAATGAACTGCAATTTCATACACCATCCGTCTATGTAAATACGGATGCACGTTTTGCAAAATTTTGTGCTAATTTGGTCATGTTACTGTCATTACGAAGAGTTATTCATTGTCTACATTGTTAACATAATTGTCCCGTGTCTCGATAACACACTTTCTTCACACACTATTTGTCACATATTAATAATTTTGCAAATATATTCGTCATTGTCTGCATTGTGTAAAGGATCTTTATGTGTACCGACGACACATTTTTGCGTTGTTATTGGTTACTTTTTAATTAGTTGTTTTTAGCAGTTATCACACCAAGCATTTCACCAGTATATACAGATTGTTTGTCGTGACAGCATCAAGTGTTTGTTTAATGGTGGTCGTTGTTGCAATTCTTATTTTGATTGTTCAGTGTTATTCTTAAAAGGAATTGTTTTAATCACTTTAATATGTCTTAAGTCTTAGTTTATCGTGTTATCAACATACATTATTTCATGTACTTCTTTGCCTATATGCCATTACAAATGTGTTTTATTTATAACTTAAAAAACTGACAACATATCGAAACATAACTCAGCTTACGCGGAAGTTTTGGTTTGCGTTCTGGCTTTTCTCTCCTTTTAAATTATGGATAACATGAAATCAGGTATTTGTTTATCACATGCATAATACCTCGAAATACAACTTATGTATTCCAATATTGTATTGCCCTATTGTGTATTGATTTGTTTGACTTACATATTTCGCTTGTTTTGAGAGTACATACTATGGTAATTATAACGTACTGCCTATACACATGATATTTACAGAAATTATGAATAAAATTACAAGTCACGATCACGTTCTACAGTCGTTATAGTGATGTTTATATGAATATAACATTGGTATACATGATGGGGTTAACACCTCTCCATTGTCATCTCGTATATTTTGACACCAACGTCGCCGACCTTTATGCATGTAAAATCATCAGAATACCCGTTCCCTCTCGTGATGATATTGGTGTTGATACATTACACTTGGTATACTAATTACAGTTAAATATTAGATGATTCGCAGCATCACATGTACAACTGCATGCCTCGACTGTTGACGGAAGGTTGTTTGACGGAACACAGCCCACTGCGAAAACCAAAAATGTCACACGAAAACCAGGAAAGGAGAGCTAATTGACACAACATTCCACGTGAGAATGTCATTGTAGCACGATACTATTCTCGTCAATTTTCTTCTTGTTTCTGCTTCACAAATTTACGAAGGACGAAGTCTTCGTCATGTCGAGGACTGCTGGTGGTGGATGAAAGCTATCCGACATAGACGAGTCTATGAGGAGCGGTGGTCGAGCAGTAGAGCGCCGGACTGTCAATCGAAGGGACGGTGGTTCAATCCCACCTACCGCCGTTTCGAAACTTAGGCAATTTCGTTCACCCCACACTGCCTGTGTCTTTCGGAAGAAACAATAACAGCCGGTGGTCCCTTCTATCTGGTGTCTATGCCAGGGGAAGTAAAAGATCCCACACAGGGGGTAAATGTGTAACCTGTGGTGGACTCACGAATTCAATAGAAGGACAACTCTGAAAACCAAGCTCGACACTACACGAGTCACAACCATGTGGCTAACATAGAGTGATGAGCTAACGATAAGAAAACCAAGAAGACAGTGTATGCGCGCCATGGTCTGTCCAGTGGTTGTTTCAGAAGCGGTTTTGCCGCCTCTTACTTTTGTCTTCCATTTTGGCTTTTCGTGTGAGTTCAAAGGAAGACGTGGCCTGCAGTGCGTCGCCAGTTCATGCGATTGGTTGCTTGTGTTTTCCACTGACGGTGATAAATGTTGGAAGTGGTGAGGAACCTATTCAAAGTGTCTTTGTATCTTTTCCTCTGTCACGATGGGCAACGGACAATTCTCAGTATTCTTTGATAGGCTTTGTTCTTTCGTCGTGGAGACATGTCTCACCCAAACGAAGCTGTTTTGTGAGTAGCATGACAGCGATGCCGGTAACTTTGGCCATTTCAAGGACCTCGATGTTGGTGGATGTTTCGTATTACAAGTAGGCAGCGCTAATAATATAATCTAATGGTAATGCTCGGTAAAGCGATAGATGACCCAAGACTCGGCACCATATAGTCTCGCTTAACCGACTGTCGGTCGGCTGCGGAACTACGCCGAAAAGACAGTCTGGTGAGTCTGTCGGCTTTTCAATATTTATCCGCGTGATCTACGTAATGCTGCCACCTCACGGACACCGGTTAATCCTGCCGTAAATTTGAATTGTCTGTTTATTTTTTGTTAATATAAGTTTACTTTTGATTAGTTTTTTTATAATACAGCATTATTTGATAAAAAGGTATCCTTATTTAATTTGTGTGTTATTCGTATGGGGCTAAACAATGCTGCCACTTCACGGATGCTGGTTAATCCTGCCGTAATTCTTATTTTATAGATAACTGTAAATTTGTATTTGTACTTATTTTTGTGTTAATATAAGTTCAATTTTGAATACTTTTCATAGGATATCATTATCTTGTAAAAGTATATCATTATTTTCATTTTTATTTCATAGTTGGCCTGAGAGCCAATCAGCGTCTCTACCCTAATCTGGGGTAAGGCCGCCCTGGCGGGTAACAAATGCAGAGCGTCTCTTTCTCCAGGCAGAGTTGAGGGGCTTAAAAGTGCTGCCACCTCACGGAGCCTGGGTAACCGAAGCTAGGCACCATACAGAAGAGGGGTCAGAGACGATAGTATACCATTAAAAGTATTCATCATTAAACTTAATGTTTACACAACACTAAACACAAATACAATGTACAATTGTTTGCGAAGCAGAAATGATGGCAGTATTAACGGTAACGATTTTCATACGGTAGTAAGTTTAAAAGCGGCCATCCCTGGAATCAACGCCCACACCCCCGTTGTCAGCCCTTTGTATGCGCTGGCGTCCGCCGTCTCGCCACATCATTTATTTAAAGGAATCACCAGCCTGGAACAAGCCCCGGACCAACTGAACGCGTCGTTCACGGTCAGAAACAGAGGACAAGGTCTCATCAGTGGCAACTCCCTCGTGACTTTGACACACCGCCGCAGAGAGATTGTTCGTAGCCAGGATTATCACTGCGTGACTAGTCATTGTTATGAGTCTCAATACAA
>OZ024860.1:36967814-37007814 GCA_964017155.1 Oasisia sp. SBJ-2009
AATAATAATAATAATCCTCATCATCATCTTCATAATTACGACGTCTGTGTACCAATATCCTCGAAGATCAAGCTCAGTGGTACGATAAAATGAAGGTACTAAATAATCTCGTAATTGATGCGCGAGTCCACGATGAATGAAGCTAAGGAGGATAGGCAATATTAAAGAGATGTGTTTTAGGACGCCGGCGGAAAGAAATTATATTATTACCTTGTAACTTAACACTGACAGGAGCGAATTGCATAGGATTGGTGCGGCAACAGAGAAAGCGCGTGTTGCAGCTTTCGTTTTCACCCGAGGAATCCAAAGAAGGTTACTATTGTTTGGTTGCAGGTGTCTGGAATATCTTGCTGGAGTGAGCATCGAATTCAGTTATGTTTTTGTGTTGATGAGAACGTATTGCACAAATCTAGTCAACGCAATGATTTCAAAAGTGGCACTGAGCGAGAAAGAACCACTAGACTAGTATTTACAAACAATTTAGGATACGTTTACATTTTGCAGTGTCCTTGTTTGAAGTATGTTGACGGAGGGTATACAAGTAGTCAAATCTGCTACTTACTATATAGCTGTTGCAATGGTCTTAACAAAGAGAAGTGATATTAACCTGCGAATTCGACGAAGGTCACGTATATGGTAAAAGAACAGCGTCATGTTGTCGATGTATGTTATTTGAAATTGGAGTTTTCATCAAAGGATACTCCGAGATCTCCGAGATTGAACAACTTCGTTTTGTGTCAGTGGGTACGAGGGTGCCACCTGTAAAACCTGTAGGTTATTGCACGACGACGTCATAGCCAGTGTAGAAGTCTTATTGTATGCTGAAGTCTACTGGGAATATTCCCTTCTTATTTATTATTGAGTATTTTCTTGGAGCATTGGGCAGTAACAGTACAACTTTGAAAATCATTTGTTATGGATCGTTTGACTTGTTCCAGCTGACCCCATTCTCGACCCTCCCGTCACGATGGAAGTGATGAGGCGTCTCAACGACGCCAACACCGACACGTGTCTGTCCCTGGCCTCTTCGGACATGTACACGTTCTCGGCGCTCTCCGGCGGGTGGAGTCCGCAGCCTCAGGACATTTGCTGGTTCGACGGACTCGTCATCCAAACACAAGTCCCGGACCAACTGAAGGCTTCGTTCACGGTCAGAATCACCGGACACGATCTCGTGTGCGACAACTCCCACGTCGAAGTGATGGTCCGACTCACGAAGTCGCCGCTCTGTCCAGCCGCCGGGGAATACACCACGTGCACTCTGAGCGGCGTTGACCACGGGGGTCTGACGACTTGCCTGGCGAAGTGTCTCTGTGACGGGAAGGACTGCAAGCACGCGACCATCCACATCTCGAAGAGGCACGATGACTGGGAAATATGTGAAATCACCGTAGAGTAAGAGGTGTTTACGATGAAAATGGTGGTGATACTTTTGGTCGACAAAGCCGTATATACTACTACAACTATTTTGGTTATTCAAATTTGGGTCTAATTTCATGGTTATTTGCAGTTCTAACGTTCTGTCATAACATGGCTGTAATGCCGTAAAATGGTCGCCTTTGTGTTAATCCAGTACACTAATTTGTATGTCGCAATACGTTAATCACTTTAATTATATGTATATATCACACATAATTGGAATATACTTTTTGTTTAAAATACACAGATTGGTGGACATTGAGGGAAGGAGGGAAGGAGGGAGGACAAAAATACGGATGGGGGAAAGGATGGATGGATGGAGGGATGGAGCTTAAGAAAGAGAGGTGGAGGGAGGGAATGAAGAAAGGGGAGGGGAGGGGAGGGGAGGGGAGGGGAGGGGAGGCGAGGCGAGGCGAGGCGAGGCGAGGCGATGCGATGCGAGGCGATGCGAGGCGAGGCGAGGCGAGGCGAGGCGAGGCGAGGCGAGGCGAGGCGAGGCGAGGCGAGGCGAGGCGAGGCGAGGCGAGGCGAGGCGAGGCGAGGCGAGGCGAGGCGAGGCGAGGCGAGGCGAGGCGAGGCGAGGCGAGGCGAGGCGAGGCGAGGCGAGGCGAGGCGAGGCGAGGCGAGGCGAGGCGAGGCGAGGCGAGGCGAGGCGAGGCGAGGCGAGGCGAGGCGAGGCGAGGCGAGGCGAGGCGAGGCGAGGCGAGGCGAGGCGAGGCGAGGCGAGGCGAGGCGAGGCGAGGCGAGGCGAGGCGAGGCGAGGCGAGGCGAGGCGAGGCGAGGCGAGGCGAGGCGAGGCGAGGCGAGGCGAGGCGAGGCGAGGCGAGGCGAGGCGAGGCGAGGCGAGGCGAGGCGAGGCGAGGCGAGGCGAGGCGAGGCGAGGCGAGGCGAGGCGAGGCGAGGCGAGGCGAGGCGAGGCGAGGCGAGGCGAGGCGAGGCGAGGCGAGGCGAGGCGAGGCGAGGCGAGGCGAGGGATGACAGAAGAAGGGAGGGAGGGAGGGTGGAACGGAGGTAGAGAGGGTGGAGTGGACGGAAGGAGAGAAGGGTGGGATGAAATAATGAAGGGACAGAGGGAAATAGTAATGATGGAAGGAAGGAAAGGAGGAAGGGAGAGAAGGAGGAAGGGAGGACATGAGGAAGAGAGGATTGTGGACGGAGGGATATTGGGAGGGAGGGAGAAAGGGAAAACTTGAGAGATAGATGATGCGAGGGAGTGATGCGTATTAAGAAGGTGGAGAGATAGATGAAACGTTTGATGGTTAAATGGGAGAGATTGTGAAAATGAGATAGGAGATGTGGTGATGGGAGATTTAGAGGGAAGCGAAGGTGGAAGGGAGTAAAGGTTTGTGAGTGGGAGACAAGGATGATCTATGGAGGAAGGCAATATATGATGGAGAGAGGAATGGAGGAATAGAGGGATACGAAAATAATATATGATATGTGGAGATTATGTCATTCGACGTTTGTGAAACATTTTGCTGTATCGCTATAAAACGAACGAAATATTCAGTCGCAGTCTTCTTATTGACTGGGTCCTTTAGCACAGCCAACGAATTGGACAAGAATCCTGTTCGATTCTACGGAATAATTAATTTCTCAATCACGTTTGACGGTTGAAATATGAGTTATCTAGTACGTACAGCATGTCGTTTTGACAAGTTTGTGATTTCTGCTTCACAGAGTGATGTGTGTACACAGATGTGATTGGTTTGTTTATAGGTCACAGCTTTCTCCTTACGCAGATATATGTGTGTGTGTGACAAGTAGTTTGTTGCACTCCTGTTGCAAGGAACTCTAGCCTCTAAATGGTTAATAGACCTGAAGTGTTTGCGACATTTGTATGTAGTACTTTAATAAGGTTTGCTGCGTCAATTGTTATTGGCGTTTGCATAACCCATACGATATGATAATGTCAGCTGCTTCAAAATGTGTGCAGAAAGAAATACCCCAAGAAACCATACTGTTGCCTTCGTACTATCAATACCTCTTTTTTTTACTTGTTAGCTAGCCATTTGTTCATCCAAAAATACTAATATTGTGTTGTCCCTTTGTCTTGATTACTTACATGATTGTTTTAGTATAACACCATAACGCCAATAAATGAAAGAATGAATTGCAATTTAATACATGCCTACACTAAAATTCATCCGTCTGTATAAATACGTTTTTCAAAACGACGTGTTCTTTCGTGCTAATCATGATTTGGTCATGTGACCTTCGTTTGGAAGTGTTGTTCCTTGTCTACATGGTTAATAGAATTGTCCCATGTGTCGACAATACAATTTCTTGACACAATGTTGTCACATATTAATTATTTTGCTAATATATTCGTCATTGTCTGCATTGTGTAAGGCATCTCTATAGTTGCGTCAAAATGCTGATAATTGCTAAGAGAAACCATTAATGGAGATACTTCAAAGCATTTGAGGGTTGTGAAATAATGAAACAGAATATTTGTTGCGCAGAAAGATATACCCCAAAAAACCATCTCGTTGCCGACGTATTACCAATACATCTTTCTTACTTGCTAGGTAGCAATATTTTCATTCATAAATACTAGTATTGTATTGTCGTTTTGCTTGATCACTTACATGAATGGTCCAGAATAATAACATAACGTAACGCCAGTAAAATATAAAATCTATATATTTTTCATATTATATGGACACAATATTACATTAAACCAATTACAGAATGAATTGCAATTTCAAACACAATCCGTGTATATAAATACGGATACACATCTTGCAAACCGACGTGTTCTTTTGTGCAAATCATTAATTGGTCGTGTTACCGTCATTATGAAGAGTTATTCGTTGTCTACATTGTTAATAGAATTGTCCCGTGTCTCGATAACACACTTTCTTGACATAATTTTTTCACATATTAATAATTTGCAATTGTTATTTTGATTGTTAAGTAAAAAGGATTCTTTTTATCATCTTAAGCTGTCTTAATCTACGCAAAGTCTCAATTAATCGTGTTATCAACTTTATTTCATGAACGTCTTTGTATATATGCCATTACAAATGTGTTTTATTTATAACTTCAAACACTGACAAAATATCGAAACATAACTCAGCTTACACGGTGTTTCTATTTTGCGTTCTGGCTATTTTCTCAGTTTATTTATTTTATATTATATCTATATATATTATATATATTATATATATATATATATATATATATATATATATATATATATATATATATATATATATATATATATATAAAGTTCAGCACAGCATCAGAGAACATACACAATGGAACCAATTTGTTTTTGAAAAAGAATCTCATGTAACTATAGGTGATAAGACACGTGTGCCTATAGGTAACTAGTATAACACACTTCCATAGTCAATTGCTTCCAGCAACTATCGACGTATGTGTGTGTGTGTGTGTGTGTGTGTGTGTGTGCGTGTGTACGCGCGCGTATTGTGCGTGCGTTCGTATAGATAGCGGCCGCGATGTTACGAGAGTGACAGAGTAGGTCAATGGTGACGCTAGCTGTGCTATCTGACAGAGTAGGTCAATGGTGACACTGTCATATATGATGGAGTAGGTCAATGGTGACACTGTCATATATGATGGAGTAGGTCAATGGTGACACTGTCATATATGATGGAGTAGATCAATGGTGACACTATCCTATCTTACAGAGTAGGTCAATGGTGACACTGTCCTATCTGACGGAGTAGATCAATGGTGACACTGTCCTGTCTGACAAAGTAGGTCAATGGTGACATTATTCTGTCTGACAGAAAAGGTCAATGGTGACACTGTCCTCTCTGACCGAGAAGGTCAGTGGTGACACTGTCCTGTCTTACAGAGTAGGTCAGAGGGACACTGCCTTATCTGTCAGAGTAGGTTAATGTTGACACTGTCCTCTCTGGCAGAGTAGGTCAATGTTGACACTCTCCTGTCTTATAGAGTCGGACAACGGTGACACTGCCATTTCTGACAGAGTAGGTCAGCTCTGTCATGTCTTACAGAGTAGGTGACACTGTCCTCTATGACGTCACTGATTGTTCCAGATATACTACGTTGCTCGCTGGAGCAGTCCTGTCTACTCTCTGGCCTACGACACACCGCACCTCTACGTCGTCCTGGACAGGGGCATAGAGCTACTAGACGTTGGGGTACTACCCTCTTTACAAATATACAACACATGATTTATGTGTATACTGCAGTATATTTATTCAATATTTGAAGACAATTATTTGTTAATGTACTTAATGGTAACGAATGACAACGACTGACTCGCGCATGCGCAGAACCGTCACCCGGATAGTTTATTACGCCCTGAAAAATATAAACGCTACATTGTCACCTAGCAATGCCTTCACAATTTCGTCCTACTAATACAGTTGATATAAAAGGTAGTATATATTTACACTTTGCTTTTGTAGGCATAAATTCGTCAACACATGTTGCACCGTTTGTATGTATGGAAGGAGACAATGGTGTTCTCTATACAATGGATATAATCGTGACGTCAGTGAAATGTATAACGTAGTTCGGAACACCAATACATTTGTTAGAAATAATTATCAACACCATTTGGGTAAATAGGCTGAAACCGATAATGTGACAATATATAGCGAGATTGATCACTCACCTCCCATAAAACACAGGGCTACACAGATCTAGACTCATATATGAAATTCCGACTACCCAGTGAAAAATCATTCTCTCTGTCTCTCTGTCTCTGTCTCTGTCTCTGTCTCTGTCTCTGTCTCTGTCTCTGTCTCTGTCTCTGTCTCTGTCTCTGTCTCTGTCTCTGTCTCTGTCTCTGTCTCTGTCTCTGTCTCTGTCTCTGTCTCTGTCTCTGTCTCTGTCTCTGTCTCTGTCTCTGTCTCTGTCTCTGTCTCTGTCTCTGTCTCTGTCTCTGTCTCTGTCTCTGTCTCTGTCTCTGTCTCTGTCTCTGTCTCTGTCTCTGTCTCTGTCTCTGTCTCTGTCTCTGTCTCTGTCTCTGTCTCTGTCTCTGTCTCTGTCTCTGTCTCTGTCTCTGTCTCTGTCTCTGTCTCTGTCTCTGTCTCTGTCTCTGTCTCTGTCTCTGTCTCTGTCTCTGTCTCTGTCTCTGTCTCTGTCTCTGTCTCGCTCAATCGCTCGCTCGCTCTCTCTCTCTCTCTCTCTCTCTCTCTCTCTCTCTCTCTCTCTCTCTCTCTCTCTCTCTCTCGCTAGCTCGCTCGCTCGGTGTTTTCCTGCGTATTACACCACGTGGCCATGGAGTTCAGGTGAATTCGTTACGTTAACGTTTCTACAACGTGGCATTACTTATTGCGGACGATTGCTAACAAGTGGACCATGCAGCATGGGACGGCTGACGTGTATTATTTCTGGATCGTCAACGGACGTAACGTTGAGTTAAACGTTTCCCCATAAACGTGGATTTGTTTGTTAGGCGCGCCAAAATATACATCTCCCGCACCCCAGCAACATCTCTGCTTGCTAATGTACACTAATGTAGACTAAAACGTACAAATAATTTTTGTAATGCAAGCATTTTTAGGCTTCTTGATAACCAAGGTTTTTCCTTCCCTTTAGTGTTTTCTGAATACATTGTTATTTTGACAGGACATCGTTGTAGGTGTTACTGAGTATTTGCATAAATTGCAATATGCTAAACTGGGGTTCCATTCGTTCAGTACAGTTTCCCAGTTTTCATGGCTCAAGTCTTGTTCAAATTTGTTTAAAGCGTCACCGTCTAATGTTCTATTATACTTCACTTTTAGATCATTATTATTAGCCACGTAAGTACTATTATTACACAGAACGAAAATTGGCATATGATCCATAGCATCGCTTAAAACAATGCCGCACATTTTGTTTCTGCATAGTTCAGAACAGAAACTGTTATCTATTATAGTTGCTGTCGTGCCTGTTATTCTTGTTGGCCTGGTGATCAAGGGATACAATCCAGAACTGAACATTTGATCAAGGAAATGTTTCGACTCAATTTGTTCTTCACAGTATAATATGTTAAAATTACCACATATGTAAACCACTTTACTGGTGAGATTTCCTAGTTGGCCCCTATATATGATACATTTCCATTACATTTGTTAATGCTAGTATTCGGTGCTCTATATATACAGCCGACATTGATTTTTGAATGTTTAATAATCTGTTGTTCAATAAAAACACTTTCGAAACATTAAGAATCGTATATGATATGTTTCGTAGGCAAATATTAGGAGATTGGTAATTTCTGAGTAGAGAGTCGCATACAAATATTGCAACACCACCGCCTGTTGTGTTGTTTCTGGAGTTGTAGTACAGTTTGTAACCTGAAAATGCGTCATATAAATTACTTACTTCATTTGCATCCCAATTGTTTTCTTTAAACCAAGATTCCGAAATTGCAATAACATGGAACTTATACTCTAGGTCTCGGACAGTGTCCTTAATCTTATCTAAGTTGGTTTTTAGACTACGGGCATTGAAGTGTATAACACTCAGAATGTTGGCCCGATCAGTTGCGCTAAAGTTGGTTGACAATGGTGCAGCGGTGTGATATATGCAGTAGGCAAGTCATTATACAATAAACATTAGTGTCTATTTCGTGTTCGTAACATAGTTTAGTGTGTACAGGCATTAAAAGTGTTCGTCGTTTAATTAAGACAAGTCACAGGGTAGTCATGTGACTGTCTAGATCACACGTTATCGAGGGCGACACCGATAACAAGGCTATTTTTTTTATATACACATAAGTATACTAATGGCGCAAATTGGTTATGCTACTGACAAACACCCGTAGGCTCAGACCGCTGGTGTGGTGATAATCAACCGGAACTTAAATTGCGTTATTGTGTTAAAAAATAAAGTAAACATAATTTAGTTTCTATTTAGTGTCCACGGAGATGTCAACATTGACCGTCTCCTGAACATATTATCTTGATCTCAAAAAAACAAAAAATTGATTCCATGCATCCAAACACTCACAAATAGAGGAATTATACATAATTATAAGACAAGTCGTTCTAGTTTTAAACTAATTTATTTATATATGACCAATGACATATTTTATTAATGCAAATTACAAAATTGCTGAAAATGTGTTCTTGGACACGATAAATGTGTTCTTGGACACGATACAAGTCCAAAATCAACAACACATATTAACAGGAGAATATACTTCTAGGTTCCCAATTTAACATATATGACTCTTAGATGGACTATTTTTTGTATCATTGTAATGCTAGTTTGCAAAAACTGTAGGTGCTTTGAGAGGTCTCTCTCTAAATGGATACTTATTATATTTCCCCCACAGTTGTTTTTCGTTAATTTCAAACATATTTGTCACCTTGTAAAGTATGGCCGCTCTTATAATTTACTTATATATGTGTGAATATATATGGATGTTGTGTGTAAGTGCATGCGGGTGTGTGTTTTGTTCAAACCTACCCTACGTTTGAGTCACTGTAACTATAGCGAAATTATTTTAATTTATATGTTAACAGAAATGATATATACTGTTATAACATATTATAGACAAAGGTCGTTGAGGAGTGTTTATTAGATCCACAAATGTAACAAAGCCAATAGTACACATTTTCAGAACAGAAATATCCATAACGTTTTATATGGCGAATTACTAAAGTAATCATGCATGTAAAGTGATTTATTCTTATTACAATACCATAACCATTTTACATGAAATTACATTAGCACTATATAATCACATACAATTAACAACTAATGTGTATATTATTATAAATGTGAACTAATTTACTACTCTTCACATTGTTTTGAGTATCAGTATAATAATAACACGTATCAGAAAGGTCACACTTGAATTCCTCACCTTAAAAATAGTGTGTGACTTTTTTATTTTACAAGAAACAAGATCCGAATGTTGAACTCGAACGTGACAAATGTGCTGCTCTACGGTTCAGAAACATGAAGAGTTACACAATACGGAGAGTTAAGGAATTTACAAATAGTCATCAACTAGAAACATTCTAAAACTAACTGGCCGAACATTTCATTAATACAAAACCGACCAAGAGGACATACCAAACATGCATCCGAACAGTTACACGAGAGAAGCTAGGCCGCCCTAAAAACAGCAAAGTTAGAATGACAAGTTTCGTTTCAGCCATATGCTCTATCCTGGCGAAGAAGATTTAAAGAAGGAAATTGGCACGTCAACGATTGTAGATGTACAATAGGTGGCTATTGCCTGTGAGTGAGATATACTATGTTGCACAAGGATATCCAAATTGATAATGAAAAACCAGTACAAATACTAATACAAAATCAATAGTAAGATGGTTTGCTGTAAGCATTGAAACGTGCAATCATGTGTTGCCTGTTGGGCTGGTTCAGATGCTGTCATTGCTGAATATTGAACATCAGGTATCGCCGGAGTGATTGTATCCTTGGTCTGCCATCTGCAACAATAACTGTAGCTATTACATGTCTGAAGGTAGGACTTTGAAACTTATATTGTATACCCATATAGGCATGTCTCGTTTATCCGGTCTTCAAAAAATCGGTTGTTTCGCGATCCGCATGTATTGATTGTGGGAATGAATTATATGTATATATATATATATATATACGTATTTATTTTTATTTTATAATTTTATTTTATTTATGTACACATTACATCCTCATATTTTATATATATATATATATATATATATATATATATATATATATATATGTGTGTGTGTGTATATATATATATATATATGTATGTATATATATATGTATATATATATATATATATATGCATGTGTGTGGGTGTGGCTGTGTATGTCGTCTTCAAATCTGTATTATCATTCTAGGTTTTGCTTCAACTATACATATTTGGAGAGGACACAGACAGTCACACAGCCACACACACAGCCACACACACAGCCACACACACACACACACACACACACACACACACACACACACACACACACACACACACACACACACACACACACACACACACACACACACACACACACACACACACACACACACACACACACACACACACACACACACACACACACACACACACACACACACACACACACACACACACACACACACACACACACACACACACACACACACACACACACACACACACACACATATGGGCGCCAGAGCTTCCACATGCAAATGGATATGCAGACACACACACAAATGCACCCACACAAATGCACACACACAAATGCACACACAAATGCACAGACACACACACACACACACACACACACACACACACACACACACACACACACACACACACACACACACACACACAAAACAAACAAACACACACTTGAATACCCGCATTCACTGACAACATACGGAAATGCCAATATAATCACAGAACGCTACAGGCGAAGGCCATAGAAAGAGGCCTCAGTTTATTTTTGGAATCGTGCAAATCACATAAACAAATAGTATATGAAAACTGTATATATGAATGATATAGTGTATGATTACGAGAAAACAGTGGAGCCAACAGCAAACAACTCTGGCTTGTGAGAATGCCGTCTGTTGTATGTGTCTAAATAGTCGACTCTGAAAGCAATAGCATAATCAATACTTAATGTGTTCAATGCGTTTATCGTCATCTGCCAGAGTGAGTGCTTTCTCGTCAAAACATTCACACTGTTCATTTATTATCCTCTAATTATACTATTTAGTTTTACCAAATAATTATATCAATATAGCAATTTAATATTAAGCAAATCTTCATATAAATATGTTAAAACAATTAAAGGAAATTATTAGTTCGTTAAGTAAACCTGAAGTTAAGCAATTAATTGTCATAAACAGTTGTCATTAACAGAGAGGTTTCCAATGGCCTACTGAGTGGCCTAGCTAAGACTTGTTCTAGCTATCCAACGAATAGAATATCCAACAAAGACAATCCGTGTTCATTCTCGAATAGACGTGTGTATGAATAAGGTCGAACCCGCGTCAGCCACCGCTTATACAGCGGTGTATAGGCGCGAGTCGCATAGCCTTGGTACCATTTCAGTAATAATTATTAATGTTGTGTTTTCCACATTAAGCGCAATATGTCCCTGTTAGTTATATACACTCAATGCATTCATGTAAAGAAGGTTGGCAGGGATAGAGTGAAGTGGAGACAGAGAGACAACACAACACAAACCCATTAGACTGAGACAAACCCAGAAGGGAATGTAAACACATTTATGAAACTGATCGAATGAGAAACAAATGTTAGCCAAGAGAAGGTGACAAATAGCACCAGCACTGGGGCACTATGCACTAAGGGATAGGCGCCGGGTACCAGTGGAGGAGAACGAAGTATTAACGGAAATGCACCATGCCACCCCAACGTTACACCAAATAGAGAGAGCAGCAATGATATGCCAAGGTATTGTTACAAGGTCTCAATGTAATGCACCAAAAAGTAGGAAAATGTAGGCAATAATAGTGACCAGGAACAGGGTACAAGGTAGCTGAAACAACAGAGACGGCTGTAGCAAGACACGAAACGTTTCTGTGAGTAGATGCAATGAAACATTCATGATACAGTGGAGTTCTTTCTTGTATAGCTGATTCGCCCAATACACGACAAATCACACTTAATGACGAAGAAATCTAACAGTAATCATTATATAAGTAATTAATTAGAGTAACGTTAACACCAGTATTCCAGGAAGGTAGGCTGTAGAGATTATACAGAGTAAAAACGTTAACACCAGTAGACCAGGAAGATAGACTGTAGAGATTATACAGACTAAAGCATTACAACGAACTACCAATTCATACTTGTGACACCAACTGTTTTATTGCTTCGACAATAGAACAAAGATCCGTACCTCGTGCAAATTAGAAGATGACCAGAAAGGCTATGGCTCCTAGAGCGATGGTTTTGATCACGCCAGTTCTCACTCTCTGTCCACCTATTGCGGTTGTCAATATAAACCGTTTGTTACCAGCCGTGTATTACATCAACACTTCTCACACAACACCAATTTAAAGACATTTACCTTCCTTAAGTCAAAGTAGCAATTGCCCACTGGGCAGTCGGTAACTGTCTGCCCAGTGTCCACAAAGCCTATCAGATCACGAAAGAAATTCATCTACCCTCGGATTAAGTAACCGATCACACCTCTTTACTTAGAGCATTATACATTGAAAAAAATATATTGTAAATAGAAATATGTCATCCTATTATAAAAGCATATTTAAAGTAGAAATGCAACATTTATTGTCTCGTTTCATTTGTTAATGTAGTTCCTATGGGCGAGTCACCAAATAGGCGAGCTTTTACCATTTCTATTCACATATTTTAGTTCATGTTTTAACAACTACACTAATATATCACGCGTCTTTTTGCAACTAATATACACAATATACGCAATACATTCTTCATCGTGTGTATGCATGTGTGAATATGTATGAAATGTTTCTTCTCCTGCAACGGAGGCTGAATACAATGATAATATTTAAAAAAAAATACATATGTAACCTTCCAATCCCCGTATCACCCAGTCGTAAACAGTACAATATTTGACCTAACGGAATTTACGCTGATTCAAATATTACGCCCATAAATATGTTGTAGGTGGACTGCCTGCCAAATTACGTTTATCTGGCTATTACGTTATTTGAACGATATTAGCAAGTTCAAAGTTTTTCTTTGTAAAAACGTCAACTGGTAAACAAGACATTGGCTTCACAACAAGGTTTATTGGCAATATTGCTGAAGCCGACCGACCAACACAGCAGACTCCCCGTTACAAAATATTGTGCTGGTCAATGACGATCTTTCAGATCAATAAAATATTCCTGTATTCAACTGAATGGACGGTGGGAATGGTTCAATTCAATTATGTGCGGTTCTGGTAAGTTATATACAGCGAACATAAATTCGGTTCAGTTCAGTCATAAGCGGCCAAAACAAAGACACTGCAACCAGAGTGAGCACTGCAACATTTTCGTCTTGATATATCACGATTTAGTAGTGGTTAGAAACTTTCGTAAAATATCTAACAATAACATAATTTTTATTCAATCTGAAAATGTGATCATGTCTTCCCAATATTCATGAACATAAGGATTAATTATGCGGTTGAACATAATATGTGTAGTACCACGGTAGTTATTACATGATATACCCTGTTAAAAATGTGTATATTGAAACAAACACAAAATATGATTGCTCTATACTCAAAAGAATCAAAAGAATTCTAACGATTAAGAACAGGCATCATTGTAATGAAATATAATAACTTTCATTTCATGTAATTATAATAAACACTTTCTGTTCAGGTAAACATGAATCTGAACAGTGAATTAGTGGGCTTAGTATCACAAGTTCCAACCACAACCATGAACCGTGCAAGATGCTGCAGATTAAAGTAAAGGACATATCAATTTAATGTCCCGTTTTTACTGCACAAAAGCAACATTATACAAGTATGAGGTTGTGACAACTCTTGCTGTTACCTGCTCATCATATCATTAATTAAATGTAAATTAGTATCAAATTCGGCTGTTTCCGGTGCGTGACTTAGAGGCGGGACAATTGACTTGGTAGTCGTTGACCTCCACATTGTAAATAGTGTGCCGGGACCGCCATTTATAATGCAACGAATTTGTGTTGCGAGTGGTTGTTAGAACAAACCTTCAGCATATGTTAATTTTCACAAGTTTCTTGTAGATGATGTCAAAAGGTGTCCGAGTTGTCATCCGCAATGTTATTTACAGTCAAATACAACATCAAAGGTTCTTCATAACACGACACCGTCTCTGTTTTTGGTCAACCTCTCCCAACGTCCCGATCTGACCAGCCATCTCGTCTGGCTTGCTCACGTGGTGTGTCAGCTAACCGCCGCACAACGTCGTCACGGACAAAATCGTCTCTGGCCGCTCAATGTCACGTGTCTTACAACTGACAGCACTTCGGATATGTGCAATGGGTTAACGGGAACTTCCTTGTAAATCCTCGTCGCCAGTAAATGTTATAACCTGTCTCCAGTAAGGATAACATTCTAATGTCGAACATGACAACTTTATTAAATATGGCAGGCTGGCAGACGACTGCCCGGGAACTAGCTCAGTTCCGGTGAGGCGTATACAAAGGATCAAATCGATCTACGATGCATTATCACAGAAAGCATATGTATTTTTAAATAAAGTATGTTCTTCTGGGATCAAAACCCGGTTGCTAAGTCTGCCCTTTAGTGCCCAACATTAGTCCTTCTTTTCCTGAAGTATGTCGTCTTTTAGAAAATGTGCATTCTTCACATATGTGAATAAACACTAATTATATGAACAACAGTCAACCCGAGATACGTTTTAGATTTGTATCGAATGCAATTATACTGTAAAAATGTGCATATATCAACATGTGTGAAACAGAAACTGGCTCAATACCTACCGGTTCCATCACCTGTGTCAGACCCAGGGCTAGTACCTAAATGAAAACATATACAGATACGCTAGTATAAGAAATGTTGGCCTAAATGTTCGTTATTCCTACTTAGCCATGTATTATTCTCCAGGTCAGTGGTGTAGTGTCGGATATGTTATACACAATTTGATGTTACCCCATTTGAAACACATATGGGGTCATGGCAGTCCGATTGATCTCAGCCTGACACACAGTGACAGGTTCGGTCCTTCGCCCTAGCTTAAAACTGTTTTCAGGAATCAAGTTCCAAAATGTCCACAACTGTGACAGAAAATGCATATTAATTGTTGTTTCTCAAATACTTGACATTATTATATTAACAGAAGCGATTATGGCATGTTTTTGTATTATTACAGATACATCATGACATGTGCGGCTATGAAACATATGTGTCAGTATTAATTGTTCTTTTAATATGCGTGGTATTTAGAGGGAGAGTTTGGACGGAGCATAATTCTGGAGGGCTAAATAAAGAAAGACAATCACCACCCATGTTCTTTATGAAATCGACTTCATGCTGAATAATAAATTTATGGTGTTTAGCTGAAATATATGTACAATGTCTCTATTAAAAATAACAATTTGAACTGGATAAAAGTAACACAACTAGCAGAACAAATATTCTCAACTATAACAAATGTGAATATATTTATGTACAATTCTGCGGTGATCTGAATTGCAATGTTACAGAAGCCTGTTGGTGCCACGGTGAAAATTATGTTTCCTGACAGCCACCACTTAATTTTCTGGCAGCCGCCACTTAATCAGCCGCAAGATAATTAAGTGGCGGCCGCCAGTTAATTAAGTAGCGCCGGTCAGAAAAATATATATTCACCGTGGCACCAACAGGCTTCCGTACAATGTAGCTTTGTTGTTGAGGTAACCGTAATAGTGGCGAGGTAACCATAATAGTAGCTGTGAGATTCCACTGTATCTGTGAGGTACTATTGTGCTACTAATATTGTTATTTATTTATTATTCATGAAAGACTCATTTAAACATCTGGTTCTGTTTCAGATGTGCCATAATATATTACAAATGGCCATGGATTTTGTATTCAGTGTTTGGAGCAGACAGTGCTTCACAATGTAATCGGTTAGACAACTGTCACATATCCGCCAACAAAGATGTTCATGTATTATAACAGCAGTGAAATGTGTTGCTATCAATTTATTGACAATGAAAAAAAAACATTAGAGTAACCAGAACACCAAGCAAAATAACATGATACAATATTTATATAATACAAATGACATTTCATTTCACATTACAAAGCACTAGGTATAGTTATGAAAACATCACACATTATTCCATAGTATAAATATGCCCATAAATTCATGTTTAATAGTAAATGATGTAGGATAATTCTTGAACATTTCGAGTAGCATGCCCAGTTGTCCACTATGAGAGAACTGAGAAAAGTTCCAATAATTTTTATAAAAACATAACATGTATTCTACAATGATAATGGATTGAGGTACCTCCATTTTCATACGTCACCTCTCAATAATGTCACTAAAGTTCTTATACAGTGCACTATCCACTCCTCAGGATCAGACATGGGGTCAAATATATTTGTTTCTGAAAGTATTTAAATACTTCATAAGTATTTGTAATTGATGTTTTGGAATTACAAAGAATTTGTATCCCTCAAGAGTATTTGGATTTACATAAATGTCAATGTATTTAACCCCATGTCTGCTCAGGATTGTCCAAAGTGCTTTACACTTTACTCGCTGGCAGACCTAGTCAATTAAGCACCATTTCATGACTGTGGGAAGCATCCAGCCAAGTTGTATTTAATGAATCGAGACGGTTCGTGTACAAATATCCACCACTGTCTATAGCCAGTTACTTGTTTACACAGCTGAGTGAATTGAAGCAATGATGGGTGAACAGACTTGCCCAAGGTTCGACAAAGCAGCACATGGTTTCACTCTCGTAGTTGAGAGTCTGAAGCCGAGTCCAAAGCTTTAACCACTGTGCCAATAGATACATAGTTGGTATATTTACTTAAGACTTATTTTATTTCAAGTGTTCAAGTCGGCCATGTGCAGAGAGTTGTACCTGGTAGATCCATGGCAGGCTTGGTCGAAGGGTACAGAGAGTCATACCAGTGTATACCAGCCATAAGATCGAACTTCTGTGCTCTCAGCGGAGAACAAGATCTGGGATAACACTCAGCACTTGTTGACTACGGCCTTTGCGAATTATCAGTTGATTTGTAAATAAGCAGTTGGATTGACTATCAACAAATCAACCGACTCTTGACACCAGCAGATCTTGTTTCATTAGCTTGGGCATACCTGTACCAAGGACTGCAATTCCGACATGGACAGTGATTGCGGGCAGAGTTCTGACAAAGATGTAATTCACTATTCACTCTTTCTGTCTGCCATGGGCTGGTGGATCAGCAGGTAAACGTACAGCTGAAGTGTCTTTCGCAGCACCCATTACTTGCGTCTTGACCAGAAAACAGCCATGTTGTCAGGGTTCGCTAGGTCATGGTTGGACGTTCTTGCTAGAGCTATGGTTCCATCCCTACAAATAAACAGGACATGTTGTATTACTAAATATTGACTGTTTGAATTTACTCCGTTTTTGTATGAAAACAGATCATTCAATGTGTGCCAAATAAGCAGCAAATATGTTACACTGCAACAGTGAACAGTGTCCTTTACTTTGGTGCAGTATGCTGGAGTGGCAATATCAACAACCAGGAGAGGATTAGCTAGATACATTTATCAAGAAAGCAAATGGGGCTGTAAGGACGAAACGGGACATGGATCATGGGCAGAATACAGAAGATTTCTGGCAGATGACAGCGACTCAGTCAGATCTTAATTTGACAGGTGAAGGACTGACAGGAGTAACAGATACTGAGCTGCATGCACTAGAACCGCATTCATGTTTTTGCACAGGGCTTGCAGAGCTAGATGATGATGCTGCCGCTTCACCTGCTGTCTTCATTGAATAGAGCTGTGTGTATGTTTGTGTGGTGATACATATTACATAAATTAAGGTATGATACGTGATTGCATAATCACTTAGTGAAGGCCTCAATTGAGCCATACTACTACAAAATACTTGTTTGTTTTTGTAAGAAGTTTGATTGTTTTATTCACTAGAGTTGACAGTTCTCAGTCATACAATTTCATAATCTTGGTAAACGTGGTATTGAAGTTGCATTGTATTGCATATGACCAATTATTTGTAATCAGACATAATTGGTAACATAATACTGCGTCTTACAAACATTTCACTCTATGACATTTCTCTCACAAAATGACCACAATAGCATTTATCGCTACATTGTTTGTGTCATGTTGTATCTCATATACAGTGGCTAGTTATCAGGTGTGGGGTTGTCTTTAATAAAAACTGGTAATAATGACACTTAAGTGCTTTAATATTTCTATAATTCAATAAACACAAACGTTGGCACCTGAAATATAAAACGAACAGGAATATATATGACAATGTGTATTGTTAACTGGCAAAATGTCACATTGACACATCACGCCAATGTGCATGGTGGATCATCTGACTTACTTGCTAAACGGTTGGATTAAATAATTTGTTTATTAGTTTAGTGATTTGCGGGACACATTGCTTGAGGGTAGAAAATTCCACTCTTATTGTGGTGGGGAAGACACTGGTCTCAAATGTTTGCTGAGTGTTTACCTGAAGACCTAGTGTTTTATTGGATATAGTGATCTTGTGGGATATCTACACGTTCACGTTCACGTTCCATCTAGTATATTATGCTAGTCTGTTAACGGGGTGTGTTAATGTTTCTTTTTGTTTGGAGTGTGTCCCAGTATATCAAAAAACTCTACCTATCAATATTGCAAATTTGCAAAGTGATTATTTGGCAGTATAAGTTATGTCTCATCGTAGCTAATTATTCATTCTTTACTGTAAGCCTGTAACATGTCCCAGTATCAAAAAACCTAGTTTTCCGTGTCCAAGATATTATTATGAAAATGTGAATGAAAACAAGTGTGTATTTATATGGGCATATTACTTCTTTTGATAATGTATACGTTGTTGATTGTCAAAATGTGTACATTACCTGGATTGAGCAAATGTGGGTCTCCTGCAGATTGCCCTCCTTGCATCTTCCTCACCAAGATGACTGCCTTAGGCTTGGCATCTCTGCCTCATCTCATTCCCACTCTTGCATTGTAGTGTGGCCTGTAGCAATATCATAATTAAAGTTGTAATATTATGTATTCTTATTTTGCTGACATGATATACACATTTTGTTAATATATAAGAACAGCTGGCACAGGTATATATGCAAGTTAAAAAAGTATCAGGTGCTATACAGACTACAGCCAGGCATTTTTTGAAATGGAAACAAGTGCAAGAAGGTTATGTGTAATCCTTACTTGTGGAGTACTCTAGCTGTACTAATACTCTATCAATCTATGTTCATGTTCACATTTATTATATTGAATAAATTCATCACCATTATGGTTGTCATATAAAAATCTAAATTATCTTACATAAATATAATGCAAATAAACATAACCCAATAATTGTACTAAAATGCATGAGATAATGGTTGATCCCCTAAAATAACCCAACTTTCGTGTACGATCAACAGGAGCGTACTGCCAAATTCTCCCAAACCAACGTTAATTATCATTTCGTCCCTCACGTCATCTACTCTCTCTAGATATGTAGTTTCACAACGACATAACTTATTAACAAGATTCAGCGATCAAATGCAACACTCAACACCGATACAGGCTGTATCTGGCTGAGCTAGTTGCGGGGGCTGTGCCTGTGGTGCCGAAGGCGACTGTCAACCTCTACTGGT
The DNA here is from genome assembly GCA_964017155.1 of Oasisia sp. SBJ-2009. NCBI lineage: Eukaryota > Metazoa > Annelida > Polychaeta > Sabellida > Siboglinidae > Oasisia > Oasisia sp. SBJ-2009. The sequence goes on from OZ024860.1 coordinate 36,987,470, forward strand.
AAATCAGACTTACTCACTTCTTAGACTTAGACTTAGAGAGAATCCGCGTCGAGTAGTCCTGTAAAGGTAGACATTCGCAAGTTGTGCGGTTCTCATCGAATTAGCCCACGACTACTCGCTCTTGTTGCTAACTGCGATAATGCACTTAAATGTTAACACGTACCTTCAATTCATACAAGCAAGAAGGCATAGAAGCACTTCGGAATCTTCGTCATGACACGCAAAAGCACGTGCGAGTTGTTATTGTGTCACGTAAAGCACGTGACCCCAAAAGCGCAGGACGTCGACAGCTGAATATTGTTTCGCCCGTTATACCCGGTGTAACGACAGTTTTTTATGACGATTAAAAAGACAAGTACGCATTTAAAAAATAAATTGGCTAACCTCGATCACATATTCGTGTCACTTAGATGAACGATGAACAGCCGCCGTTAATGCTTGACTGACACCTGATTCTGATTCTTCTTCTTCGCCTTTTCCCCGTAGGTGGCGTCACCAGCTGATACCTGATTGTGCGTTAATAAAATAGCGACGTTCTGAATACATCAAACTATTTATACAGTGACGTCATTATATGGTTTTATTGGAATCTGTTTCATTTTCGACTATGCATGCACAATCGGGCAAAGGCTTAATATTAATACCTGTGCTTTGCTAAAGTTTGTCATCATTACTTACATGGTACTGATTGAAAACATACTAACATAAACGGTAGCATTGTATTGACTCGTAGGAAAGCCCCCTTGAAATGGAATAAGTTGTTGACGTAGGAAAAGTCACTAGTCCAACTGTGCACATTATTTTCAACATTGCCCCTAAATTTAGAGACGTCAAGCCATCAAGTTCACCTCATTCACTGACGACTCGCTTACTCCATTGAATAGGAGCGTCAGTGGCAGCGTTATATCACAACAAAGTAAATACCTGCCTAACACGCAATTAAGCTGTTTCTACCCACCAATGTGTGTGTGTGTTTGTGTGTGTGTGTGTGTGTGTGTGTGTGTGTTTGTGTGTGTGTATACATATATATATATATATATATATATATATATATATATATATATATATATATATATATATATATATATATGTGTGTGTGTGTGTGTGTATAACCACACACACACCTTTATGCGAGTTGCATGACCTTAATAACTCGTAGGAAAAACCCAAGAACCCGAATGTGTACATGATTTACAACACTCGTAAACGCACATATTCAAACAGCGGCCTTGCGCTATTATGTTGAAGTCGTGTTAGTAGAAAAAAACGCAATCCTTCAACGTTGGCCGTGGTGTAAGATACGTCACGACGTCGTGCACATCACAGTTACTAGCAACATGAGCATTCCGTTGAATAATAACGTATATGCCAGTTATTGTCATAGCGAGCTTTTACCTTGATACCACACAACTCTGTCGTTTGTTGTCACCGATGTTTGTAAAACGCACAGTACCATCTGCAAAAGACCGTGTTCATAGGGTTGCAAATGCACGAATGGCCGTTCTGCTGGAAATAATAATAATAAGATAACCTCTATTGCGCCTAAATTATTGGAAACCATGTTCAGAGGTTTGCCAGTGCCAAAACATCGATCAATTTCTGAGCCAGTATACGTTTAACAGATGTAGTGAAGACAAACCTGGTCAACTCGTGGAAGAGACTGTCAAATCTGCAGGATTCGTCACAGTTCGAACAATGCGGAATGGTCGTCGCGTTACACACGATGTCAGAGTTTAGAGCTTACTGCATGGACCCCATACTTTCACCCCATGTAATAGGCAATAGGCCAACATCAAGTCGTAGATAACAACAACAATAGACTATACGCGCTCGCGACAGTGTTACCAAGGATTATATAGCTTCGATGAAGCTATAATATCCTTGGTGTTACGTTTCAATGGTAGATCTGGTGTGTCGCACTGGAGAACGGACGGTTTAAACAAACAAACCCCACGGTGAAAACATGTCTTGATATATAGACATGTTTACACCGTGCATGTGACACAGTTATATTTGCATCCTTTATATTTAGAAGCAGGCACAATACCCTGGCTGAACACGCACTCGTTGGTGTTTATTTACCTCTGGGATTTCGGGACACGCAACTACTAAGTCTTAATTTACACTACCACGGAGCCAGACTACCAAATCTTTACATTACCACGGAGCCAGACTACCAAGTAGTTACACTATCGAGGAGCCAGACTACCAAGTCGTTTCACTACCATGGAGCCAGACTACCAAGTCTTTACACTACCATGGAGCCAGACTACCAACTCTTTACACTACCATGGAGCCAGACTACCAACTCTTTACACTACCACGGAGCCAGACTACCAAAGCTTTACATTACCACGGAGCCAGACTACCAAGTAGTTACACTATCGAGGAGCCAGACTACCAAGTCGTTTCACTACCATGGAGCCAGACTACCAAGTCGTTACACTACCACAGAGCCAGACTACCAAGTCGTTTCACTACCATGGAGCCAGACTACCAAGTCGTTACACTACCACGGAGCCAGAAAAGGGCCGGTTTCATAAAGCCGCGTACATGGCACAGATCCAAGACATAAATAAGGACAAGATGGTTGGCGTGATGACGCACGCACACAGCAGGAAAGATGCGTCTGTCAAACCGTATAAGTATAGCCAACGTATACGACTGTTTCAGGTCAATAAGCTCAATAAGCTACACACTCCGTCGGCAAATCAGCCATTATATTGTACCGTATACCTCGATGTATTTTTTAACGTTGTTGTAAATAGGTAGGCCTCATATTAGTTTCGATCTATTGATGGTGTGGTACAAAAACCAGTCTTTTCCATTTAAACATATGGCTATCAAAGTTCCTTTGCACTTTCCTGTTTAATGCACAAATTGCACCACGCACATTTCTAATAATTCACACAACAAAACAGACATGGACTGCATGTATGTATAACAAAAGAAAGTAACTTTGATGTACTTTTATTATTTATGTATGGGTTCGCTACACTACGACATTCTCCAGTCAAGTCGATTATTAGAATGTGGCTTCATATTTCAGCGTGTTTCTGTGACTGGTTGAACAGGTGAACGAGACAATGCGTGTCGCCGTCGTCTTGTTACTGGTGGGCACCGCATTGGTGGCTGCAGATAAGGTATGTGTCAATTAACAATAAACTTAACGATAACATGTCAATATTATATCATATGCAAATATATGTGTATTATATATATATATATATATATATATATATATATATATATATATATATATATATATATATATATATATATATATATATAATTAACATAATTACACACATGTATATATATATATATATATATATATATATTATATATATATGTATATATACATATATGTGTGCGTTCGTGTGTGTGCGTGTGTATATATACACATATACACATATATGTATATATATACACTGTATATATATATATATATATATATATATATATATATATATATATATATATATATATATATAATACATATATACATATTTATATATGTACACACATATATATATACACGTGTATATATGTACACATATATGTATATATGTACACCTATATATGTATATATGTACACACACACACACACATATATATATATATATATATATATATATATATATATATATATATATATATATATATATATAAGCGGATGCAATTTCTATTCGGATGATATGACGCATGTGTATGATGTCCAGGGGAAACCGGCTACTGCGGCTCGATCGCGAAACTCCCGTTCCGGTAAGTTTTGTCCACATTTAGCTATATTTATTCGTCGTAATATTATCACCGCTGAAGGGAAAAGTCAACGCTTTGGTGTTACGCACCTAATATAGTTAATGTAAGCTAGCAATGTCCAATTATATTAACATGTTATCGTTAGCGATTTACCAGAAAAAATTGTTGTGCCCACCCAGCTATCGAAATGAGCCGCTAATTCTACACAGGTTCTATGCATTCTACTTGTTTATAACTCCGTCGGGTGGCGTTGCGACGGCGGAGCTCAAATTGCGTGTTAAAGGGTTTCTTTTAAAGCTTATATGCATTTGAGATATATTTTGTATCATAATATGATAATTTCGCATACTTTCTTTCTATGCTAGTTCTGTCTTTGAAATGAATATGTATAGTAGGATTTACCCTTACAAAAATGAGCCAATGGTATACCACTGATTACCATTGAATACCATTCAGTATCATTCAGTACCATTGGATCATTCAATGATATTTCAGCAGGACTCAGTGGCAGTTTCAAAGGTAATTGAAAATACCATTCAATACCACTGAATGGTATAAAGAATCCAAAATATCATTCAAAATATCATTCAAAAACCATTCAGATACCATTCAAATGCCCTTGGCAATAATGCCCCTAGGACCATTCAAGTACCATTCAAATGCCATTCGAAAACCAAAGTAATTTCAATGATATTTGAATGGTATTTGAATGCTATTTTATTTTGTAAGGGTATGTTGTTGCGGAACAAGCCGACTGAGAGCAATGTTTATGAGAATCACATGATGCTTGGTGCCACGTGGATTACCCGAATATAATGAATATTCATGATGCACCATAAAACCAATCAATGACCGTTGACTTTAAACACATTGAACTTGTTGGATAAAACCAACATCTGCCTAACTAAATCATACATGTATGCCACTCCTTAATGCGCATATCATGGGTGGGTGCCAAGCTAGACACTCCGCGTACGAGGAGTTATTCTGTTTCGATATGTTGATAGGTTTATATTCGTAATTATTAATTATATACACGCATGTATATAATCCTATCTACTCCAGATGATACATCTTCCTTGCAGCTCCATGGAAAGTATCTTGGTAACATTTTCCCCTAGATGAATGAAAGTAAATTCAAACTGAAAGGAGATATAACAGATTTTCTGAACCTATTGGCACACCGAGACAGCGTGAACAAAATAAAAGTGTTTTCACTGTATATCTACTTAGAATATTATACCTGCAGTTTCAACTCGGAATTTAAGAGTAACCTTTTTATCGATAACTTTAATTTTAGAGAACACAGTTGTCAGATTTGTTGAAAGTGTTATAATCATATTCATGATGTACGGCGTATTCGTCGGTATTTACCTCTATGGTTCCGACTGTCACTGCGCTAGTCATTAAAAAACTAGACTCTTGCAGTTCCATTAATCAAACTGTCACAACATTAGATGTTCAAAACTGATTAGCAAGGGTTGTTACCAGGTATCCATGTTTACTTGGTCTATGTCGCTTCTAAGTTCTCTGCATTGGCTTCCCGTCCGATGCCGTATCATCTTTAATATCTATTGTTAGACATAACTGACATTTTCTTGTAGGTAACCGTCGTATTTAATACAGCGCTTATTGCTGTAAGATAACCTGTTTACCTTCAATTATCTTTTCTGATTTACTTATAGTCCTTAAATAAATGTCAATATTGCAACTATATTTTTTCGTAGCTGCTCCTACACTTCCGAATATGCTTCTTTCTAAAAATAGATTATATGCAAAAATTGCAAAATTCAGCTGTAATTTAAACACATATCCCTATAACATTCCATATCAACGATAGCTTCCTGGCGTCTCAATCAACTGAAATTGTTTTCTGATTGTGAGATCGATTAACTTTGTGCATTGGTGCGTCTCAGAACTGGTTTTCCAAGGATTTCGGTGCAACATAATTTATGTCATTATTATTATGTCTGGTTACAATCCGAGTATTTGTGCCAATTTGTAATTCTTCTAAATACTTTTCAATGTTTGATCATTTTAGCGTGTCATTCTAGCGAAATGCAGAAAGTTGAAATGCAATTGGGGTCACATAGAACAAATACTACATCGCAATTTCTGTAAACGGTATTAGTATCACGTACAGTTTTCTACTCGCCTTGGGAGGGCGGGTGAGGCTTATGCTCCATCACTGGAATTTCATAACGCGTAGGGCTACATTTCATGAAAAAGTTTAGCGTGAATTTTCCAAGGGTAGGAAGTTGAAATGCTATCATTCTTTTTAGTTTATGTAACCACATTCGCGTTTTTATCGACATTTTATCCTGGACTAGGTGTTTCGCATGCAAACTGAAAACATGCCACCAAAACAAAGTTTTCTTGCAATTTATTTCCGTAGCGTGATAAAAGCAAGTGGTATGTTGTTAAATACAGGTAACTTTCGCAAACGTTTATTAAGACTGCATATATATATATATATATATATATATATATATATATATATATATATATATATATATATATATATATATATATATATATATATAAATAAATAAATATATATATATATATATATATATATATATATATGACATGGTTTATATTAGTGTAGTTATTAGCGCGTTAACAAGCCCAATTAACCGTTGACGTGCTATCGATAAGAAACAAATGTCCGTGTGACTGTATAAATTATATAATTATATTATTAGTTTTGTTATTGTTTTCCACCAGTGTCATGCATGCCATTCCGGATGTTGGTTGGATCACGTGGCGGGTTTGGAACGGGCAGATCTCCATATGGGAATAACGAGAGATGTGTCTGGTATATCCGTGTCCCTATGCACAAGCTTGGGCATTCGAACACATATTGTTCTATGACATCTTCATTTTTCATATATAAGCAGTGTTGTTAATCATACTGGATGTGTATCTGCTACAAATACAAACGAATAATAATTGTTAGTGCGCTTTTTTTAAAGTGACAACGATATGACGAGAACAGACACATGAATTCTTTAAGCAAACGACGTGTAATTACAGCGAGTGAAGCTGCGCTTCACTAAATTCGACCTCGAGAAGCATTCTCGCTATCTATATGATAACGTGACAGTCATTGAAGGATATATAAAAGGACGTAGACACACGTACTGCGGCAACAAGATACCTGCGGATTACGTCTACCCCGGCGATGTGACTGTCGAATTCCGGACAGAGAGATCCCGTACATACAACGGATTCTATGCTGTGTTCTCTGCAGGTAGGACAAACGGCTGACATTCCATTTAATAGCTAACAATTCCACAACACCTTTATCGCACTAAGCACGCCATAATACTAGTAAATTGTGTTCCGAGTGATTTTGCTTACGTGTTTTGCATTTAATAATTACGCTCTTGTACGACGAGGTTTTTATTGTCTTTCGCAGAATAAGTGACGTTTAACCTCTCTGACCACCAGACGCTACTGTAAGAATGAGTGCCAAACGACCAAGTTGATAACTACAGCTGTTTGACTGTTGCTCCAATTGGGGGTGTAAAGCAGAACAATTGTTGTTATAACGTAAACCGGATTGGGGTTCTGTCAACAATTGTACATTGCCAGATTCATTAATATCTGGATGCAAGGCATGACAATAAAACTGAACAACTCCAAGACCGTGCACATGTTAATTGGTTCTCCGCACCATCTAGCAAATTGCATCAACGTAGCTAATATTACATCAGGGAAATGAGTTATATGCACTGAACTGTGTGCGAAATGTGGGCGCATACTTTGAATTGAACGTGAATATGGGAAATGTCTAAATATTGGGCAAAAGCATAACATTTGAAAAATGACAAAATAAAATATCTCGATCAGCAGAGTTAAGACAAATTAATAAATGTTCTGATCCATAGCCACATTGATTATTGTAATGCTCCTTTGATCGGCTGACCCAAATAAGTGTATACGCAAATGGTTCAAAACACAGCCAGAATATTGTGTAGCATAGCAAGCATGATCATATCACTGCAATACTAAAAGTACTTCACTTGTTGCCAGTACGTGGACCACATAACCGTTGCTACACCGAAGTCATGGAAACATATACGCAGTGCTTTATGCAGTTTCTACAAAGTCGGCGTTTTAAGAGTCAGTTCTAGTATAATATACACGTAACTTATAAATTAAACTAACTTATGTAATTTTACACTGTTAGATAAGTATATATAAACAACGCCGTATGTTTGCACTTAAATTAGTAATTTTACATTATTTGTTAATTTGTGATTGTTTTTATATTATTGTTAATTATTAGCAATGATATTATTTGTATTTGATTTACGCTTTTATATATTATTAATCTATTTGTCTTGATTACTGCTTATTTTACGTTCCATTTTGTGTCTTGTTGCTTTATACAATACCATAGGGTATCAGTACAAATATGGTGCTAATTTAATCATATAGCAATTCACATACTCATGTGCTAATTATATATACATGTGGTTGTGTGAACATGTATAATATTTGACGTATTTATTTGTAAATACAGGTTGACAAGCTGACAACAGTGTACTCAAATGTATTTGTTTCGTCACAGCGTTTTGTGTCTCTATTAAAAGTTTTCAAAGTGCATATTTTATTATGTAGCACACGGTGGAAGTCAAATTCTATGGATACTGTATACGTAATACAGTTGCATGTTTGATTTATACCAGAGCGTCTTGTGGCAGACTTTGACGATTCAGTGCTTTAAATACTATACATCTCTGCTTCATATTCTCGCAGTGCCTTGCAACACAATCAACGTGATACAGGGAAATTACGACAGCAGACACATCGGCACTTCGGGGACCCGCTATGTGGACTACGAGTACTGTACTTGGATGATCACAGCTCCCGCATACTGGGTAGGTGATCTTTGATTTCCATGACAAAGATTAGTTTTGTAATCGTCCATGTTTCTTTTATATTATGTGCGGTAAACACATACGTTGCATGCAATGTTTGTCTACAAGTAATGTTTATGTTCTCGCCCTAACGAGGTGAATTGGCATATTCAAACGTCTACTTATTTATCTAGGTGCAACTCGCATCTGTAGGAGATGCGAGTTGTACTTTTAGGTCTCCATTTGCATGCTAACAAGCATGCAAATGGAGACCTAAAAGAGTTACCTACTTATGTGTACTGTATCACCTGGTCGTTCTTAATTGATTATGTGTTCACTGTCTCGCCGGTTCAGCACGTCATCCAAATAACGTGGACTTGCATGTCATATTAATAAGTTTTATAATCAAATGAATATATATATATATATACATATATATAAATATATATATATATATATATATATATATATATATACATATATATACATATATATATAAATATATATATATATATATATATATATGTATATATACATATATATACATATATATAAATATATATGAATATATATATATATATATATATATATATATATATATATATATATATATATATATATATATATGCGTGTGTGTGGTTGTGTGTGTCTGTGTTTGTGTGTTAGTGTGTGTGTTAGTTTTTTAGTCAACTTTTTTTGGTGTTTGTTTGTTTGTTTGTATACACGCACACGCACTTTCATGTCGCATGCACAAAGTAACGTACGGATGTATGAATGTATGTATGTATGTATGAATGTGTGTGTGTATGTATGTATGTATGTATGTATGTATGTATGTATGTATGTATGTATATATGTAAACGGACATCAGGCTACAGAAACTAGTAGGTACCCTCACCTGCGTTGACACATAGACACAAAGGTACACAATAATCCCTGTTTGTTTACAGCATGTGACGATTAAACGAGTCACTTTCGAGTTGGAGCCACACGCGTCTTGTCACTACGATTATGTGAAGATCTATGACGGAACCAGCACCAGTGCCCCTTTGAGAGGGACATACTGCGGAACTAATTTCCCAAAACAACTGATGTCTCACGGGAGATCGTTCTTCATCGTGTTCAAGACAGATCGCTCCATCAAAAAGCATAGCTTCACGTTCCATGTTGGGCGAAGTAAGACATATTGTGTCTTATTGTTTCCGCTACAGGGTGATGGGTACCTCATTGAGGCTGAAGCTACACTCATACCAATAGTTTCCTAGTTATCACCTTCTCCCGATTTCCACTACATCTTCATCTCGAGTAGCTACTATTCCAACTATGAAATTATCTGACCTCAGACGCTATTCGAATCATGTGTTAATGTCTCCGCCTCCAATCATCATAACAATCTGACCTTCTTTTGCATAATGAAACGGCAAACATACTTAAAGGTGAGCAGTATGTTCTTTTTTGACTGCAGATGTAAGTAATCATGGATACGAAACCCAATGAACAAAGACAGGAACGATAAGTATGATGAGTATTTGTGTTGGTTATTTACATATGATTTCTAACTGTTTAGGTGTGGACGCCCCTTAATAACGCGGAATTCTCACTGATTGGACGCGTCGTCAAGAGAAGCGGCTGTCGTAAAACATGTCGTCGTTTTGTAATGGTATATCTTCTATTATTGGAAGTTAAACTAGGCATCAGGTACACATCGATGACTCATTATTCATTATTCGTCCCCAATTCTGACAAATAAAATATTACAGACGGCAAATCGTTGTTTTGTTAATTGTGTCCAGTACAAGTTCTTTCGTGACATGAGACACCGATGAAATGCAACATCATGATATAATGATATATATATATATATATATATATATATATATATATATATATATATATATATATATATATATATATATATATATATATATGTTAATATGTACATAATATATATATATAATGAGATGGTACATGGCTCAGTGGGCCGAGGAGGCATTCTCACTTACACCCCATCACCATGTCATACTGTGTGCTATTCATTTTTAAGGGACAAGTTTGAATATGTGGATTTTAAATTTGGTCTTTGACCATTGATTTACATACGTGAATTTGAAAACGAGGCATCAGCTTGACTGAACTTTGGGCCCTCTATAAACAAAACGAATGCGGACACAGTTTTTTCGCTGGGCTCCCGTTTGTAAGTTTGTCGTTCAAACTCGGAGTTATATTCTTTTATACTTGTGCAAACGAACACAAAGAAAGTTGCGTAAACACGTCATCTAAAGCAGACACCGCCTTTGTAGCGCTATAAGTTAAATACAGGCTGACCCAAAAAGCCTGCATAGTGTGCTTAATATTAATTAGTCGGGAGACCCAAACACTCCTCTTAGGAAAAACCCACATGCTTGAGTTGAAATATTTTGTTACGCGGGGAACACCTATGAAACGAATTAGAACATTATTTGTAACAGTCACAAACGCACATACTCTAAAGGCGAGCGTTGACCTATTACTAAGATGTCATAACAACAGACTATAAAGAAATCCTTTAACGTCGGCCCTAATTTAAGAGAAGACGCGGCGCCATGTTGTGAGAATTAAAATATTTGTAATTATGTATTAATCACTGGTGATGGAAACGTGGTTTCTTTTGCATTACTATATGTACTTGTTATTCACCAGGCTACTCAGAATCTTAATTACGGCCCAGACTTGCAAAGCCAGGGTCATCAGTCAATATCTATGGGCACGGCTCTGTTTACACTGTGGTTTCCTGTCTGGAGTTTCACAATCTGGTTGGGTGTTTCACAAGGCCTGGTTTGGTGTTTCGCAATATGCCCACGGTCCTATTTAAACTGGCGTTTGGCGGCAAGTCGGCCGCCCTTGCTTCAGCAGCCGCTCTACTCAGTTAATCAATATTCATCGACACCGTTGGTATTATTTTACCCGGTTAATGTTAAGCTTGACGACACGGCCATGTGTGTTCAGCCTTGCTATCTTTGTGAGGTCGATGAAGTCGATGCTGAGATCGTTTGGAGGAACAAGAATATGGCGTGATACGTTCCCAGAGCCCAGTAAGTCATTCAAGTAATGCACTAAAACAGTGTAAAAGGGGCTGTCCAACCTATATAATTGATTTGAATGTTGTTGAATGCTTATCGATCAGACAACTTCAACCTCTTGTTTAGACGGTCTAACATTTGGCACCTTTCGCGTTTAGGGCTATTCGAAGGCCTCTACGCAGAAACGAATACGATCAAATCGTATTTTACTGAATGAAATTGAGCGTACTTGGTTCCGAGAAACAATTACTAATAATTTCACTTCCAGAATGATTCTATATATTTTGAAATGGTATACATTCCCGTGCCAATTTCCCTTATGCTCAGACAATGCAAATTGACAAATCCATCACTTGACGTGGTTGCTTGGAGAACGCCTGCAAGCGAACAAATAATGGCTGCCCGAACACGAGCTTTGCGATGTATATTTTGTTGAAATGTGTTGTTGAATATTACTTTTGCGACAAACAATTATTGGAAATTTGTTATAGTGTTAAATAATAACGTATGCCGTGATATTTGCACTGGTAGATGCCATGTTGCAGTAATAACGTCATTTACATATTTAATCTTATCAACATGGTTTGCAAGACCAATGCTTTGTGGGGGGGTTTGTATATAGCTGATTGTGATTGTATGTTCATAAAATACCGACGTGCTGAATACATCAACTGATGTATACGGTGACGCCATGCTATTATTTTATTATATTCTGTGTTTGTGTAGACTATGCATACACAATCGGGCAGAGGCTTAATTTAGTTACCAGTGCTTTGCTAGAGTTCATCATCGTTACTTACATAGTACCGACCTAAAAACCTACAAATGTCAATGGCAGCATTGTATGTACTCGTAGGAAAAACCCAGTTGCTTGAAATGGAATAAGTTATTGACGTAAGAAACCCCAAGAGTCCAACTGTGCACATTATTTACAACAACCGAAGAGCGCCTTGCGCTGTTGTGTCGAAGTTGTGATTCCAGACTGTAAAGCAATTATTAACTAAAAGTATTTATAATTTAATTCGTTGTCCTGACCCACAAACCTGCACACTTCATTGTCATTGTAAACGTATCGCTGGTTAGTAGGAAAACCCACACACACCTCTGCTAGCTTATTGTACTGACTCGCAAAGAATATCAACTTGCTAGAATTGAAATATTTTATTCACATAGGAAAACCCATCAATTCGGTTTAGATCGTGATTTACAAGTTACAAACGCCTACATTCTAACAGCTAGTCAATGGTGTAAAAGTCATGATGACCCACATTTATGAATTGCAATAGCTTACTGACGTGGGAAGCACCCAGGAATCCGAATAAGAACGGATTTTGTTTCAGTCGTTATGAACGTATAAAATTATATTCTAACAGCGAGTTATTCGTCATAAGTCAATCCTTTAATGTCAGCCTCATATAAAAGAAGTCGCGCCGACAACTTCATCACGGGAATTCTTAGAATAGGAGAATCAAGGACAGTTGTAGATGATCATAGCATGATAAATATCTCATCAGCACGAATCTACATTGTTTCCAACCACCAGTGTCAATAAATTACCTACAACCACCTCCAGAATTAGCTGTTCCACAGAGCAATGCATGCTCTGAAATGACTCCTGATGAATTTTTTTTCTTTGACACTAAGTTGGCCTATTTCTAAGCTGTCGTAAGAATAGCCTGCACCACCTCGCTTGAACTATGCGGCAAATACATGTTGATGGTCCAACGTTGTGATCAACGCACATCCGACATCTGTTGTCGACGTTGCTACGAAGTAGACGAACGCTATTTGTTGTAATTATTGCAATACATCAGCCGAACAGCCAATCTAGAAATTGCTGTACTGAAAAATAACGTATTAATAAATATACGTAAAATATATAAAGACGCTGATGGACAACGCCATTTGTATACAAATGTAGGGTGTTCTTGACATTGCATTCATCACACAATGGTTTACCATTCCTAGCGTAGATAACAGTATTCATTTGCCGATTATCTACCGCTAGAATTTCTAGTATTCGTAACGAGTAGGACAATTCCATACCAAAAGTTAAAAGGGACTAAACCGCCATCGCTGAAGGAATGTGTAGTCTCATATGTAACAGTTCTATCAGGCCGAAATTAACTTGGATATCAATAAGCAGAATGTATATGAACATGTGTTGTTTGGTTGTAGCCTGTTTTTTTGTAGACCCCGTAAACACAATTACGCACAGTCGTACAATAAATACTTGTCGTTACATAACGTTAATTATTATTATAATTTATATCCTGTTGACATACAAACCTTAAAACCCTATTGCGAGCATGTTATTAATTAGTATGAAAGACCACACGCACCCCTTTATGCGCGTTGCAGGATCGTAATGACTCGTAGGGAAAACCCACTCAATATTCGTAGGAAAAACCCAAGAACCCAACCGGTGACTTTATTTACAACACTCGTAAACGCACACATTCAAACAGCGACCTTGCGCTATCATGTAGAAGTCGTGAAACCAGAAAAAACACGCAATCCTTCAACGTTGGCCCTGATGTAAGAGACGTCACGCTGTCGTGCACACCACATTCACTAGTAACATGAGTATCCAGTTGAATGATAACGTCAGTGGCAGTTGTTGTCATAGCGAGCTTTTACCTTCAGGGCACGCAACTCTGTCGTTTGTTGTCACCGATGTTTATGAATTGTCCAGTAACATATGCAGAAGACGGTGTTCACAGGGCTGCAAATACACGACTGACCGTCCTGCTGGTAACAACAACGACGACGACGACGACGACGACGACGACGACGACGACGACGACGACGACGACGACGACGACGACGACGACGACGACGACGACGACGACGACGACGACGACGACGACGACGACGACGACGACGACGACGACGACGACGACGACGACGACGACGACGACGACGACGACGACGACGACGACGACGACGACGACGACAACAACAACAACAACAACAACAGCAACAACAACAACAACAATTAGATAACCTATAGTGCGCCTAAATAACTGAAAACCAGGTTCAGAGGCTCGTCAGTACAAAAGCATTGATTAATTTCAGAACCAATACATTTTTAACAGATGTAGTGGATACAAAGATTCTTCCCAGTTCGAACAATGCGGAAGGGTCGTCGTGTTACACTCTATGTCAGAGTTCAGGGCTTCCTGGGCGCTGTTCACGCCATGTAATAGTCTATCGGCCAACATCAAGTCGTATATAACAACTACAATAGATTATACGCGGTTGTGACAGAGTTACGTTTCATTATTAGATCTGGTGTGCCGCATTAGAGAACGGACGGTTTAAACAAATAAACCCCACGGTGAAAACATGTCTTGATATGTAGACATGTTTACACCGTGCATATGACATAGTTATATTTGCATCCTTTATATTTAGAAGCAGACAAAATACCCTGGCTGAATACGCATTCGTTGGCGTTTATTTAACTCTGGGATTTCCCGTAACAGTCAACGAGAATAACGAAATCTGTGATTGTGTTTGCAAACTATTCTGGCTTATTCCCCTCATTTTCATACCTTTCATCCTTTATCATTTGCATCCTTGTTGCATAATCAGGACTTGCCGAGAATACTACATTTACCTTTTCAGTATACAGATACTGAGCGGGAAAAGCAACAACAAACATGTATTGTATGCCTGAGGCAAATATCACGTTTCGTGACGTGTAATAATGTTTAGTGCCGATATGTTATCTTGTGCAATTTGTTTATACTATTGAGAACATGCGTAAACGCACATATTATAGCAAAACTGTCTTGAAGCTACACTACCAACGAGTTACTACCACGGAACAAGGCTATCAAGGGATAACTATGTCCCGCAAACAACCAACCACGTAGTAATAATTCACGGTGCAAGACGGAGTAAATCTGTCACGGAACTACACTAACACGGAATAACACGATCATGGAACTAGACTAACACGAAATAACACAGTCGTGGAACTAGACTACCTCGGAGTAAGACTGTCGCGGAACTATGCTGTCAAGGAATAAAACTGTCACGGAACTATGCTGCACGGAATACAAATGTCACAGAACTACACTGCCACATAAAAAATATGTCACAGAACCCTACTGCCACAGAATGAGCCATGTCGACATATTAATTATTTTATGTTTGTACTAATTCTAACAATAACATTAACGACGGCAAAACATCGGGTTTATCATTGTGAGCATTGCAATTTAATAAGTGACAAGAGGTGCCAATATATTGCAGAGTCAAGTATATGTGACTGCTTTGCCAGCAATTTCAGCTGCTAGTTCAGCGTATCAGAAACAGTACCGTATCGTACAACTCTCGGTGCTATTCTAACTGATCCGGTTAAACGTTATGTATACATCAATATATTACTAAACGTTGGACATAATTGTTGTGGGTTTATCATGTGTCAATTCATTTATGACAACTGAACATATTTCAGTAATATATCTGCGATCGGCCTGTATATAATCAGTTAGAAGGGCTGAGCTACACTACTGAAGCAACTGTAAGTGTAAAGGCGGACTGCAGTTACGCAAGTTCCGTTGTGTGGGCAATGTTTGGATAATTGTGTTTGAGACATGTCAGTTGCGTGCCCATGGAATAGTATGTAAGATGCGGTAGTCTAACGTCACGGAGTCGCGCCCTTATCCATTTGACCGTTAACGTGAACGTTGGTTAATTGGTGCTTATATATCGAAAGATATGTAACTTCTAATTAATTTATTTTGAATATTTGGTTGGATTTATTTTTATGCTTATTATTTCACATTGCTTAATTAAAGTCCGTCAGTGTATGTAAATAGCCACATGTTCAAGTTCATAGTCTAGGCAGACGACATATTGGTGCAACACGCAATAATGATGCTGAAACTTCGATAGAAAAACAACTAGACCAGGTCAAACAATGGCAAGGGAAAATATCAACGTTTCCTTGACGTAGCTATATCCACATGCATGCATAGACGAACCACACTTGCAAAAGTATCATCGTAATAACAAACGTAGACTATTTCAATTTCTTTGGATTAACATAGGCCATACATCTAAGCGGGAAAACATTCTGAAATGTTTTAGAATAATCGATACACATAATAATGTTACAAGAATTATGCCTTAGCTAAGGAAACTAAAATAATGCAATACAGTATTAGTTTCACACATATATTATTGTTTAATGACTGGGTGTTTCACTCTCAAATGTATAATTCGTTAACTTCAGAAAACACGGATAACGGTGTTGAATGAGTTGTTATGCATTATATTATTATCTAAAACAAATAAACTTACCAAGCGTGAATATGTTAGCGCTTCAAGAATAACAATATAAATATCACAGATTACCTAGACATCTACAATATTGGAAGATTGCAATAAATAAAATTTGCTGATACATATAAAGCAAAACAAAGTACTCTCCTCCAAATAAAGTATGACACGGGTCATTGTGCGGTGGACTGCCTGTGCTATCCAGTATGTTTATTCTACATATCACCGACATTTTAACGCATCATAAGAACCTCGATCACATATTCGTGTCACTTAGATGAACGCTGAACAGCCGCCATTAATGATTGCTGGAAGCTTTATGTATAACTGACACCTGATTCTGATTCTTCGCCTTTTCCCATAGGTGGCGTCAGCAACTGACACCTGATTGTGCGATAATAAAATAGCGACGTTCTAAATACATCAAACGACGTCATTATATTGTTTTATTGGAATATGTTTTATTGTCGACTATGCATACACAATCGGGCAATGGCTTAATGTTAATACCAATGCTTTGCTAAAGTTTGTCATCATTACTTACATGGTACTGACCCAAAACCCACAAACATAAATGGTAGCATTGTGTGGACTCGTAGGAAAACCCACTTGCTTGAAATGGAATCAGTTGTTGACGTAGGAAAACCCACGAGTTCAACTGCGCACATTATTTACACCAGCCGAAGAGCGCGTTGCGCTTCTGTGTTGAAGTCGTGGTCCCAGACTATAATGCAACTAGTTAACATTGCCGCTAATTTAAGAGACGACATGCCATCAAGTTCACCTCATTCACTAACAACTCGCTTACTCCATTGAATAGGAGCGTCAGTGGCAGCATTATATCATAACTACGTAAATACATGTCTAGCACGCAATTAAGCTGTGTCTACCCACCAATGTCTATATATACACACCCCTTTATGCGCGTTGCAAGACCTTAATAAATCGTAGGAAAAACCCAAGAACCCGAATATGTACATTATTTACAACACTCGTAAACGCACACATTCAAACAGCGGCCTTGCGCTATTATGTTGAAGTCGTCATACCAGAAAAACACGCAATCCTTCAACATTGGCCCTGGTGTAAGATACGTCACGATGTCGTGCACATCACATTTACTAGCAACATGAGCATTCAGTTGAATAATAACGTCTATGGCTGTTGTTGTCATAGCGAGGTTTTACCTTCATACCACACCATTCTGTCGCTTGTTGTCACTTGTCACCGATGTATGTAAAATGCACAGTATCATCTGCAGAAGACGGTTTTCATACGGCTGCAAATGCATGAATGGCCGTCCTGCTGGTAATGCTAATAATAAGATAACCTCTATTGCGCCTAAATCATTGGAATCCAAGTTCAGAGGTTCGTCAGTGCCAAAACACTGATCAATTTCTGAGCCAATATATGTTTAGCATATGTAATGAAGACAAGCCTCGTCAAATCGTGGAAGGGGCTGTCAAATCTGCTAGATTCGTCACAGTTCGTACAATGCGGAATGGTCGTCGCGTTACACACTATGTCATAGTTTAGGGCTTACTGGACGCTGTTCACCCTGTGTAATAGACAATAGGCCAACATCAAGTCGTAGAATACAACTACAATGTACTATACGCGCTCGCGACAGTGTTACGTTTCAATGGTAGATCTGGTGTGCAGCACTGGAGAACGGACTGTTTAAACAAATAAACCCCACAGTGAAAATATGTCTTGATATATAGACATGCTTACAACGTGCATGTGATATAGTTATATTTGCATCCTTTATATTTAGAAGCAGGCACAATACCCCGGCTGAACACGTACTCGTTGGTGTTTATTTACCTCTGGGATTTCCCGTAATACGCAACAATAATAACGAAATCAGAAACTATTCTGCCCCGTAAAGCCTAGGCAAAACAGCTTAGGAGTATTCGATTTGCTCTTTTTTGAAGTTGCGGATTTCGGAATCGATCCCCTTATTCAACCATTTAGCATTTGCATCTTTGTGGCATAATCAGGTCTTACTGCATTGCCTTTTCAGTAAAAAGATGCTGAGCCAGAAACACAACAAGAAACATGTAATGTGTGCGTGACGGAAGTATCACTTTTCGTGATATTTTAATAATGTTTACTGCCGATTTATTATGTTAGCTTATGCAATATTATCGAGAACATAATGAGCGTACTGGGTAAAAGCACATACTAAACACAGAGTGTCATGGAGCTACACTACCAACGAATTACACTACCACGGAACAAGACTACCACGGAATAACTATGTCAGGGACCCAATCAACAATGAAGTAACACTTCACGGTACAAGACTGCCACGGAGTAAAAATGTCACTGAACTAGACAAAAGCGGAACAACACAGTCGTGGAACTAGAGTGCTAAGGAATAAAACTGCTATTTCTGACAAAACAGCTACATACCTATACAGTCACGGAGTAAAACTATCACAGAACTACACTGACACGAAGTAATACTGTCACATAATTATACTATTACTGAGTAAAATTAGTGTAATAGAACTATACTATCATCGGATTACAACTGTCACAGAACTACACTGACCAGGAGTAATACTGCCACGGACCTACACGGATATTGAGTAAAACTTTCATAGAACTACACTGCCAAGTGGTTACACTACGACGTAGCAAGACTACCAAATCGTTACACTACCACGGAGCCAGACTACCAAGTCGTTACACTACCACGGAGCCAGACTACCAAGTCTTTACACTACCACGGAGCCAGACTACCAAGTCGTTACACTACCACGGAGCCAGACTACCAAGTCGTTACATTACCACGGAGCCAGACTACCAAGTCGTTACACTACCACGGAGCCAGACTACCAAGTCGTTACATTACCACGGAGCCAGACTACCAAGTCGTTACATTACCACGGAGCCAGACTACCAAGTCGTTACACTACCACGGACCCAAACTACCAAGTCGTTACATTACCACGGAGCCAGACTACCAAGTCGTTACATTACCACGGAGCCAGACTACCAAGTAGTTACACTATCGTGGAGCCAGACTACCAAGTCGTTACACTACCACGGAGCCAGACTACCAAGTCGTTACACCACAGCGGAGTCAGACTACTAAATATTTACATTACCACGGAGCCAGGCTATCAAATCTTTACACTACCATGGAGCAAGACTATCAAGTATTTACACTACCATGGAGCCAGACTACCAACACTTTACACTACCAAGGAGCCAGACTACCAACACTTTACACTACCATGGAGCAAGACTACCAACTCTTTACACTACCATGGAGCCAAATTACCAAGTCGTTACACTACCACGGAGCCATACTACCAAGTCGTTACACTACCACGGAGCCTGACTACCA
>OZ024860.1:37010314-37017814 GCA_964017155.1 Oasisia sp. SBJ-2009
AGTATGTGTATATACATACACATATACGTATATATGCCCATCCCCCTCTCACTATAATATATATATATATATATATATATATATATATATATATATATATATATACATAATATATATAATATATATATATACATATATAATTATATTAAGCGGATGTAATTTCTATTCGGATGATATGACGTATTTGTATGATGTCCAGGGGAAACCGGCTTTTGCGGTTCGATCGCCAAATTCCCGTTCCGGTAAGTTTTTCTCCACCTTTAGCTATATTTATTCATCATAATAATTATTATCACCGTTGAAGGTAAAAGTCTACGCTTTGGTGCTAATAGAGTTAATGTAAACTAACAATTTCCAACTATATTAACATTTTATAGTTAGCGATTTACCAGAAAAAATGTTGTGCCCACCCACCTATCGAAATTCTATGAGCTGCTAATTCTACACAGTTTCTACGCATTCTACTTATTTATAACCCCGTCGGGTGGCGTTGCGACGGCGAAGCTAAACTGGCGTATTAAAGGGTTTCTTTTAACGTTTATATGCATTCGCGATATGTACTGTATCATAATATAATAATTTCGCATACTTTCTTTCTATGCTAGTTCTGTCTTTGAAATAAATACACATCTGAGGTGATGCGGAAGAAGCCGATTGATAACAGTGTTTATGAGAATTACATTATGCTTGGTACCACGTGTATCACCGGATTATAATGAATATTCATGATGCGCTATGACGCAATCAATGACCGTTGACTTTAAACACATTGAACTTGTTGGATAAAACCAACATCTGCCTAACTAAACCATACATGTATGCCACTCCTTAATGTGCATATCATGGGTGGTTGCCAAACTAGAAACTCCGCGTACGAGGAGTTATTCTGTTTCGATATGTTGATAAATTTGTATTCGTAATTAATACTATACACACATGTATATAGTCCTGTCTACTCCAGATGATACATCTTCCCTGCAGCTGCATGTAAATTGTCTTGGTAACATTTCCCCCTAGATGATTGAAAGTAAATTAAAACTGAAAGGAGATAAAACAGATTTTCTGAACCTATTGGTACACCGAGACAGCGTGAACAAAATAAGAGTGTTTTCACTGTATATTTACTTAGAAAGTTATGCCTGCAGTTTCAACTCGGAATTCAACAGTAACCTTTTTATTGAAAACTTTAATTTTAGAGAACACAGTGGTCAGATTTGTCGAAAGTGTTATAATTATATTCATGATTTAAGCCGTATTCGTCGGTGTTTATCTCTGCAATTGCGCCAGTCATTAAAAAACTAGACTATTGCAATTATATTAATCAAACTGTCACAACATTAGATGTTCAAAACTTATTAGCAAGGATTGTTACCAGGTATCCTTGTTTACTTGGTCTATGCCGCTTCTAAGTTCTATTTATTGGCTTCCTGTCCGATGTCGAATCATCTTAAATATACATTGTATCACTTAACTGGCATTTTCCTGTAAGTATCGTCGCACTCAATGCAGTGCTTATTGCTGTAAGAAAACCTGTTTACTTTCAATTATCTTTTTCTGATTTACTTATTGTCCTTAAAGAAATTTCAATATTGCGACTACATTTTTTCGTAGCTGATCCTACACTTCCGAATATGCTTATTTCTAGTAATAGATCATATGTCAAAATTGCACAATTTAGCTGTATTTTAAACGCATACCTCTATTACCTTGCATATCAACCATAGCTTCCTGGCATCTCATTCAATCAGGTGACAACTGGAATTGTTTACGGATTGTGAGATCGATTAACTTTATGCATTGGTGCGTCTCAAAAGTGGTTTTCCAAGGATTTCGGTGCAACATAATTTATATCATTATTATTATTATGTCGGGTTACAATCCGTATTTGTGCCAATTTGTAATTCTTCTAAATACTTTTCAATGTTTGATCATTTTAGCGTGTCATTCTAGCGAAATGCAGAAAGTTGAAATGCAATTGGGGTCACATAGCACAAATACTACATCGCAATTTTTGTAAACGGTATTAGTATCACGTACAGTTTTCTACTCGCCTCGGGAGAGCGGATGAGGCTTATGTTCCATCACTGGAATGTCACAACGCGTAGAGCTACATTTCATGAACACGTTTAGCGTGGATTTTCCAAGGCTAGGAAGTTGAAATGCTATCATCCTTTTTAGTTTATGTAACCACACTGGCGATGTTATCGACATTTTACACCGGACTAGGTGTTTCGCATGCACACTGGCAACATTCCACCAAAACAAAGTTTTCTTGCAATTTATTTCCGTAGCATGATAAAAACCAAGTTGTTAAATACAGATAACTTTCGCAAGCGTTTATTAAGACTGTATATGTATATGACACGTTTATTTTAGTGTATTAATTATATAATTATTTTTATTATTGTTTTCAACCAGTGTCATGCAGGCGATTTCGCATCTTGACTGGATCACGTGGTGGGTTTGGAACCCGCAGATCTCCATATGGGAATAACGAAAGATGTTTCTGGTATATCCGTGTCCCTAAACACAAGGTAGGACATTCATACACATATTGTTCGATGACATCTTAATTTTTCATATATAAACAGTGAAGTTAATCATACTGGATGTGTATCTGCTACAAGTACAAACGAATAATAATTGTTAGTGCGCTTTTGTTTAAAAAAAATGACAATGATGTAACGAGAACAGACACATAAATTCTTTACGCAAACGATGTGTAATTACAGCGAGTGAAGCTGCACTTCACTAAATTCGACCTCGAGAAGCATTCTCGCTGTCTATATGATAACGTGACAGTCACTGGAGGGGGCCGTGGACACACGTACTGCGGCCACAAGATACCTGCAGATTACGTCTACCCCGGCAGATCTGTCAGTGTCAGATTCCGGACCGACTCTTCTGTTACATTCAGGGGATTTTATGCTGTGTACTCTGCAGGTAAGACGTAGCATTGGCAAGTATGACTACATCATTCCAACACTAAATTTGCTTTAGTGGCTGCCATTAGATCACGTATGGGAAATGTGATTCCCTGTAACAACAATTGTGGATTAAAATCACAGGAACATCAGGCATTAAACATTGTTGCACTAAAGTGTCCGTAATTAGTCCCCAAGTAGTTATGCAGCAACAAACCAGGTGTTTTAAGAGCAAACTGAAGAGCCAATTTTAGTATAACTTACAAGTTTCTTAGCAGTTTTACTAACTGATATAGTTTTGCACGTGTTAGATGATTATATAAACACGACCCTATATCAGATGTTTACATTTAATTTATTTATTAGTATTTTTTTAATTATTAATTATTATTAATTACATTATTTATTTATGTTTAACTTTAATTTTATTTTATCAAAACATGTGTTTTTAATGTATATTTTAATTGACATTTTGTATTTTGTCGTATTGTACATTACCATATAATACACTATAAATATAGTGTTATGCAAATCACATAGTATTTACTAATTATTGAGGTATAAACATGGTTGTATGAACATGTATGATATGTGACGTGTTTTTGTAAAAATAGGTACTATAAATTGACAATAGTAACACTCGCTTTCGTCACAACGTCTTTCTGCACACATCTCTCTATTAAAACTGATATTGTGTCTGTTTTAAAGATTTTAAAGATGTATCTTTTATTTTGTAGCACACGGTGGTGATCAAATTATATGGATAGTATATATGTAATAAAGTTGCAGTTGATTTTCATCACAGCATCTGGTTGCACACGTTGCAAATTCAGTGGCTTGGATATGATAAATGTCTGGTATATTTTCGCGCAGTGTCTTGCAACACACTTGACGTGAAAACGGGCTACTACGCCGGGAAAAACATCGGCACTTTGGGATCCCACTATGAGAACAACGAGTACTGTTCGTGGAGGTTCACAGCTCCCTACTATTGGGTGGGTGAACTTTGCATTTCCCTGACACTTTTTCCTTTTGCAATCATCTATTTTTGTTTTATATGATGTGTATGTAATTTTTATGTACACGTATTGTTTATGCTATCGAATGATATAGGCATGTTCAAACCTCTACCTATTTATGTAGGTACTACTAGCGTATGTAGAAGACCAGCAAATAAACACGCCAATGCTGGCCTATTACAGTCACCTAGTTACATACCTGTACATTCTCAATTGATGGTGTTTTTCACTGTCTTACTGGTTCAGCATGTCATCCCAGTAACATTGTCTTGCAATTCATATTCACAAAGTAACATACATTTGCATATGTGTAGGCTTTCTCACATACATCAAACTACATGTGTGCGGGTGTATCTCACACACGCAAACACACGCAAGCACGTTCACATATAGACACGCATACAGTGGTACAAACCAATCCCTGTATGTTTACAGCATGTGACGATTCAACGACTTAGTTTCAATTTGGAACAACAAGCTGATTGTCACTTCGATTACGTGAAGATCTATGACGGAACCAGCAACAGTGCCCCTTTGATAGGGACATACTGCGGTACCAATTTCCCAGAATATCTCATGTCTAGCGGGAGATCGTTCTTCATCGAGTTCAAGTCAGATTCCACCGTCACCAAGCCCGGCTTCTTGTTCAGTGTTTGGCGAAGTAAGACAGATTGTTTGTTATTGTTTCCGCTACATGGGTGATGGATACTGTGATATATTGATACTGATGGATATATTGTTGCTACTGGTGCACTCATATTATTAATCTCCAATGTATCATCTTCTCCCGTCTTCCTCTAATTCCTCTTCTCGAGTTGCTCTATTCCAACTGTATATTTCTCTTGCTCCTATCTATGCCCATCGAATTATTTGATAATGTGTCCGTCTCCAACAAGTCCGTCTTCAACAATGTGACCTCATTTGACATAACAATACGGTAAACATACTTACAAATCACCAATGTTTTAGTTTTTGTCTGCATATGTAATAGTGAATGCGAAACGTGTTATATCGTACTAAAATAAAAATGTCCAACATACATTTTCCGCCCTTTTAAGACACAAGCCCATACACACAATGAACACACACAGGAATGAGAATAATAATGAATATTTATGTTGTTAATTTAACACATGTTTTCTACTTGTTTAGGCGTGGATGGCCCTGGGTAACCCTCAATGCTCAATGACTGGACAAGTCGTCAAGAGCTACTGGCTGCCTTCTAATATGCCGTCATTTTTAAATCGGACGTCTCGTATAATTGGAAGTCAAGCAAGGCATCATATCTAACACGTGACTAACATGCGGGTGTTTATCACAGAACCACGCATTTCGGGTTCTCGATGATTATATGTTCGTACTCATTCTGACAATAAAATTAAAGACGGCAAATCGTTGTTTTATTCACTGTGATTTATTATGCAGGTCATGCTGGCTGGGTGGGCGATCTTTGTATTCACGTCACACTGTAGGATGATAATCTACGTTAACAATTTATAAATGTACGCTGTGGTCAATCATGAATGTCCGAGTGAGTTACACCTACCCAGTTCCGTGTCCGATGTGCCCGGTCGTATTAACCACGGGGGAATTAGCCGAGTTTGAAGAAGAATGGATGACTCGCTACGACTGATGGTGCGTCTCTGTCGACGGCGTTGTGCGCAGATCAGGCAACGAGTAAGTCTTACACATGTAGGCTACGTCCCCACTCTGCGCATTCGACCGTGAAAAGGGAAGAGGGTTGGGGCGGGATATCTCGAAATGAGAAATCATCATACGAATGCGTGGAAAGGAAATATAAAGTTCTTTATTTCCATATTTATTACCGTATAGTACAACGAAGCAGCTGCGAAATGTATTACGTCTGCCAAACCCACCCATCCACCCATCCACCCATCCACCCACCCATCCATCCATCCACCCATCCACCCACCCACCCACCCATCCACCCATCCACCTACCCATCCACCCACCCACCCACCCACCCACCCATCCACCCACCCATCCATCCATCCATCCATCCATCCATCCATCCATCCATCCATCCATCCATCCATCCATCCATCCATCCATCCATCCATCCATCCATCCATCCATCCATCCATCCATCCATCCATCCATCCATCCATCCATCCATCCATCCATCCATCCATCCACCCACCCACCCACCCACCCATCCATCCATCCATCCATCCATCCATCCATCCATCCATCCATCCATCCATCCACCCACCCACCCACCCACCCACCCACCCATCCACCCACCCACCCATCCATCCATCCATCCACCCACCCACCCATCCACCCATCCACCCACCCATCCACCCACCCATCCACCTACCCATCCACCCACCCATCCACCCACCCATACACCTACCCATCCACCCACCCACCCACCCACCCATCCTCCCACCCACCCACCCACCCACCCACTCACCAATCCACCCACCCACCCATCCACCCACCCATCCATCCATCCACCCACCCACCCATCCACCCACCCACCCATCCACCCACCCATCCACCCACCCACCCACCCACCCATCCATCCACCCACCCATCCATCCACCCATCCACCTACCCATCCACCCACCCATCCACCCACCCATCCACCTACCCATCCACCCACCCATCCACCCACCCATCCACCTACCCATCCACCCACCCACCCACCCACCCACCCATCCACCCACCCATCCACCCACCCATCCACCCACCCACCCACCCACCCACCCATCCATCCATCCACCCACCCATCCATCCACCCATCCACCTACCCATCCACCCACCCATCCACCCACCCATCCACCTACCCATCCACCCACCCATCCACCCACCCATCCACCTACCCATCCACCCACCCACCCACCCACCCACCCACCCACCCACCCATCCACCCAACCACCCATCCACCCACACACACACGCAAGCACATACGTAAGCAAACACACACGCAACGTTCTTTTGCGTGCGTGCGTGTTGCGTGCGAGCGCGCACTTGTGTATGTGTAGATGTATAATATGATAAATATGCATTCCCATTGTGACCATCTAGATTTCCCAGGTAAACTGTTTTCCCACCATTTCTAAAATGGATCCCGTACACATATTGTGCGGGTATCAATGACGTATAGGTAAGATACCTCACTCATGTCATTGTCCGCCGGTACTAACTCGTTGTAAAAACCCAATTGCTTGAATTGAAATATTTCACTGATTCGGAGGACAAAACCAACGAGCACGATTGTGGGCATTATTCACAACAACTGTATTAATTCCTATATTCATGCAACACGCTATCCACTATTACGCTGAAGTCGTGATAGCAAAAAGTGTTATCCTTTAATGTCGAATATGTCATAGAAGAAACGAGTAGAGAAATGATGCGCCCTCATTTCTACTCACCGATCACGAGTTCTTACCCTTCGCTTGAGCTTGTGACACGCAACGCCATATACACCAACAACATACATATTTTGTTGAATAGGAATATCACTTGTTGTCATGCCTACATGTTAGGCAACTCTCGTTTGTCTTCACCGATGCTTGTAAATAACC
>OZ024860.1:37022814-37040314 GCA_964017155.1 Oasisia sp. SBJ-2009
TAGGAAATGTCCTCATACTTTTTCAGTTCATAAAACAAATTTATAGGCATATATAGCGAGACTGATCACTCCCTTCTCTTAAAAACCCTACATCGGTCTAGTAGTAAAATTAATAATAACTAAACTTCCGACTACCTAGTGAAAAATCACTAGATAAATTGCTTGGTTGGCAGCAGCCCGCAACTTGATCTAAGTCCAGTAAATATTCATCATGCCGGGCTCGGTCATTTTGCACTCTTGTATTTATATATAGCCATCAAGCACATAATAGATTATTAAATTTTGTTTGCCCTGTGACCCCTTGGATTGCAGCCTGGTAGCCCTGGTGGATATTTATATCGCCTATTATATCGCCTACGGCGGAACCAGAGGATTTACACACTTTGTGTAATTTGATCTCATTTTAGTGATGACAAATTTCTTTGCCAAAATGTGGGATTTGTAAGCTCTGCATCTTGTCACTCTATGAATCAGGCAAGCAGTGTTGGGTCCAAAGCATAGCTTTATGTAGAGACCCGTCCACCCGTCATTTGGTCGGGTAAAAACGAAGATGGACGGGTAGAAATATAGGTGGACGGGTAGAAATATGGGTGGACGGGTAGAAATATGGGTGGACGGGTAGAAATATGGGTGGACGGGTAGAAATATAGGTGGACGGGTAGAAATATGGATGGACGGGTAGAAATATAGGTGGACGGGTAGAAATATAGGTGGACGGGTAGAAATATGGGTGGACGGGTAGAAATATAGGTGGACGGGTAGAAATATGGGTGGACGGGTAGAAATATGGGTGGACGGGTAGAAATATGGGTGGACGGGTAGAAATATAGGTGGACGGGTAGAAATATGGATGGACGGGTAGAAATATAGGTGGACGGGTAGAAATATAGGTGGACGGGTAGAAATATAGGTGGACGGGTAGAAATATGGGTGGACGGGTAGAAATATAGGTGGACGGGTAGAAATATGGGTGGACGGGTAGAAATATAGGTGGACGGGTAGAAATATGGATGGACGGGTAGAAATATAGGTGGACGGGTAGAAATATAGGTGGACGGGTAGAAATATGGGTGGACGGGTAGAAATATAGGTGGACGGGTAGAAATATGGATGGACGGGTAGAAATATAGGTGGACGGGTAGAAATATAGGTGGACGGGTAGAAATATGGGTGGACGGGTGGTGGACGGAGTAAAAAAGTCTTCGAAAACCATAGATATCGTTAGTTATGCCTTCCTTGAAAGTGAGTGTAAATGGTGTCATATGTGTGTTTTTAGCCCATTTCAGGTCATCAGGCACATTTGAAAGTTTGTAAACTAGCTTAACAGTTAACATTCATGTGTCCACCAAAACGTGTGACTGGCAATAATGTTATCCTGCACAAAGCCCTGGACTCCAAAGTCTACCCCTAAATATTCAGTGACTGGGGTAGGCCATGGCCCCTCTTCAAATATATGTTGTCAACATAACTATTATAAATAGCATAACACCAAGGCTTTTTTAGTTTTGAATTAGCACCAGACCAACAATGAATTATGATTTATATTAAAAAAATACTTATAACATATTATACTATATATTATATGACATATATATATATATATATATATATATATATATATATATATATATATTATACATACATATATGTCTATATAAATTGGTCCCCCGTCCCCCCCACTTTTAAAACCGGATCGACGCCCCTGCGTGCCCCTATATATATATATATATATATATATATATATATATATATATATATATATATATATATATATCTTCAATTAAGGCTCGTTTACTGTTTACCAGTGTATACTATCACCGACAGCCTCTTGAATCGCCGTGATCGTCATACGATGGTACATGGCTCAGTGGGCCGAGGAGGCATTCTCACTTACACCCCATCATCATGTCATTCTGTGTGCTATTCATTGTTCGTATCCGTGTTGTTATTACTGTGGCCTGGTGGTGGTCATATTGTCCTGAAGCCGTGAGGTTAATATGGCGACCTTATGGCCACAACAAAGACAATAATCGATAATAATATACATTTTTAAGTGACAAATTTGGATATGTGGATTTTAAATGAGTTCCTTGACCATTGATTTAAATAGGTGAATTTGAAAACGAGGCATAAGCTTGACTGAACGTTGGGCCCTCTATAAACAAAAGGAATGCGGACACAGTTTTTTTCGCAGAGCTCCCGTTTGTAAGTTTGTCGTTCAAACTCGTAGTTATATTCGTTTATGCTTGTGCAAACGAACAGAAACAAAGTTGTGTAAACACGTCATCTAAGGCAGGCACCGCCTTCTATACGTTAGATACACGCTGACCCAAAAAGACGGCAGGCCTCATTGTCTGCTTAACATTAATTAGTAGGGAAACTCACACACTCGTCTTAGGAAAACCCACTTGCTTGAATTGAAATATTTTGTTGACGTGGGGAACACCCACCAAGCCGACTTAGAACGTTATTTGTAACAGTCACAAACGCATATACACCAAAGGCGAGCGTTGACCTATTACTAAGATATCATAACAACAGACTATAAAGCAATCCTTTAACGTCGGCCCTAACTTAAGAGAAGACGCGGCGCCAGGTTCAAGTTGTTTACTGGCAGCACAGGTGTTCCGGTGAATAGGAACGTCGGTGCCAGTTATATATCATACCACGGTTAATGTCTCCACAACACGCAACTGCGTTGTCTGTACTACCAGTGTCTGTAACTTATACAATTAATTTATAGTTTTGTTGTATTAATGAACAAGTGTGCAAACCTATATTCAAAGACCTCTGAATGTTGACTTCATTCTCTGATTGACTCTCGACATGTTAAATGGCAATGACTTGCTTCTAGTACTACATTACCCGTGCACTGCTACAATGGTAATTGAACAGCCCACCATGTGACCTAGTTGCTAACAAATTACGTCAAGGGATCAGACACGGCTGCCTGAACATACGCTTTTCACCGTATGTTTTTACAATTTTTTTATTACAAATAATCTAAAGGGAAGTTGTAGACATTTAAACAGTATTAGACAAAGCATTACTGTAGATGTCGGTGTTAACTGAAGGTTTTGTAATTATAATTTATGTTGTCCTGACCCAAAAACCTCGAAACCTCACAGTGAGCATATCACTCCATAGTGGGGAATCCCATACACACCTCTGGGCAATACCAACTTGCTTGAATTGAAATGTATTATTCACGTAGGAAAAACCCACGGATTCGTGTTGGATGTTTTTTACACCAGCTATAAACGCCTACATTCTGACACCGAGTCTTGCGCTTTGTGACGGCGTCGTGAAGACAGACTATAACGCAATCCTTTAATGTCAGCCCTAACGTAAGAGACATCACGCCACCAAGTTCACCACGTTCACAAGCAACACGGGGATTCTTTGAATAGGAGCAGGAGTAACAGTTGCAGATCGTAACGATAAATATTTCTACAGCGCGAACCTACATTGTGCTCCAACCACCAGTGTCAATAAATTATAAGACAACCACATGCAGAAGAAGGTGTTTCACAGAGCATCGAATGCTTTGAGTTGACTGCTGTTGAAAGTGCCCTGCAGTCGCCGACATAATGCACTGAAACAGTGTGAAAGGGACTGTCAAACCTATAAAATGGACTTGATTCCCTTACAACAAAATACCATTCAAATACCACTGAATACCATTGAATACCATTGAATACCATTCAGTACCATTGGACCATTCAAGGGTATTTAAGCAGGACTCAATGGTATTCCCAATGGTAATGTGTAATACCATTCAGTACCATTGGACCATTCAATGGTATTTCAGTAGGCTCAATGGTACTTTGGGCTATTCAATGGTATTTCTGTAGGACTCAGTGGTACTGTGAATGGTAATTCCTAATATCATTCAGGACCATTGGACCATCCAGTGGTATATATTATTCTCAGTGGTATCCTCAATGGTATTCAGAATACCATTGGACTACTCAATGATAAAGCTTGTTTCAATGGTACTCTCAATGGTTACGGAACATACTTTTCAACAATAAATCAGACTTCAGTGGTATTCTCAATGGTATTTCAGAATACCATTGAATACCATTGGACTACTCAATGATAAAACTTGTTTCAATGGTACTCTCAATGGTATCGGAACATACTTTTCAACAATAAATCAGACTTCAGTGGTATTCTCAATGGTATTTTAGAATACCGTTCAATACCATTGGACTACTCAATGATAAATCATGTTTCAATGGTACTGCCAATGGTATCTGAACATACTTTTCAACAATAAATCAGACTTCAGTGGTATTCTCAATGGTACTTGAGAATACCGTACAATACCATTGGACTACTCAATGGTAAAACATGTTTCAATGGTACTCTCAATGGTATCTGAACATACTTTTCAAAAATACATCAGACTTCAGTGGCATTCTCAGTGGTATTTCAGAATACCGTTCAATACCATTGGACTACTCAATGATAAATCACGTTTCAATGGTAATGCCAATGGTATGTGAACATACTTTTCAACAATAAATCAGACTTCAGTGGTATTTTCAATGGTACTTGAGAATACCATTGGACCATTCAATGATAACATCTTGTTTCAGTGGTATTTGAAATGTAATCATGTATGACACATATTGTTTCGGTGGTACATACAATTAATATTTAAAGGTATAATGTATATTGATGTCTCAGTGGTAACCTCAAGTAATAGCATTTGAATATACCATTCAGTACCACTGGACCGTGCAGATCAATGATAAATCAAGTTTCAATAATAGTCTCAATGGTATCTGAATATAACTTTTAAAGTAATATTATCTATGTCTCAGTGGTATTCTCAAGAGTCATTGACTAATTTTGACATTTTACAAAATATACCATTACAATATTGCTACCAATGGCCCTGTCAAAAAAAGAGCCAACGGTATACCAGTGAATACCACTGAATACCATTCAGTACCGTTGGACCATTCAATGGTATTTCAGTAGGAATCAATAGTATTCTCAGCGGTAATTTGTAATACCATTCAATACCATTCAGTACCATTGGACCATTCAATGATAAAATCAGGCATCAATGGTACTCGCAATGGTATTTGAACATTCCTTTCAATAATAAATCCGACAATTCAATGATAAAATCTTGTTTCAGTTGTTCTCTCAATGGTATTTCAACATACTGTGCAACAATAAATGTGACTTAAATTCAGTTGTATTTTAAATGGTATTTGAGAATACCATTCAGTACGTACCATTGGACCATTCAGTGCATTTTTAGCGGTACGCTCAATGGTATATAAAAGTACCATTCAATACCATTGGACCGTTCAATGATATAATCAGGTAATTCAATGGTACTGTCAATGGTATTTAAGAATACCATTCAATGCCATTGAACCACACGTGACTTCGAGTTCGTAGCAGCTAACTTGATTAATCAATTGTTGTTACATAGTTATATATTTTATGTATTCTTCATTATCAATTGGGATACATTATTCTTATTTTTTATTTTCTATTATAACTGACTACCCTATCTTATTGAATGTTTAATCGTATTTAAGTCTACAAATAATAAACCAATCAGAATACGACAGCCGATTTCTGCGGGCCTCATCGTGGGATATTTGAATCTGTATGAAATGAACTTGTGTTCGCAATGTTCCGTCGATCACATAATTAGGATGTTAAAATCTTAGAAATCTACATCTCAAATCGCTATCGATGCAGAATGGAGGTACATTGTTATGCCTGGGTAAATTTTGTGGGTGACAACACGACACAGATTGTCAATATTGAAGAAGTGACCACTTTCGACGTCGGAATTCGGAAACTGACGGAAAGCTCGGTAAACATCCATGATAACTGGTCTAAATTATGACGGCCTTTTCTAAACGGTTTTATCACCTGTTTTCAATGTGTATGTATTCGGAATGTCATTCTATATCATTTCCGGTACAAAGAAGTAAGATATTATTTGTTACATTGTGTTTTAGATTAATTTTATGACGATCGAGTCGACGTAAATAAGCCGATGGCGATGTCATTCACTCACAGCAGTTAACGTATCACAGATGCATCAGAGCCGCAAAGGCGACGTCTAGCGTGTGCATTGCGAAATCGAAATAGAAACAATTAGCAACCTTTTATACATTTAAAATTTAAACAATACATCTGCGCGATACAGAATAACTATTAATGATGTGGCCTTAGTTTTGGGGATTTATCCATACATCGCAAGACATCGCCTTTGCGGTCTTGATATGCGCCTGGCCCTGTGGTGCGCTAACTGTTCACGCCCTGACATCGCTTGTTTACGTTGACTCGACGGTATAACTGTTTAATCTGTGAGGGATTGTTTGAAAACGAATTAACGAAAGCGTGTGTGTATATCTTGAAAAATTGCATACTTGTTTGCTTTCTAAATGTGTTTTTCTAAATAATCTAAATTAAATTTGACCTGGGCCATTCCGTGTGAACGTAACCAATGAGGTTGCTGTGATCTCTTAGATTTTTGAATAGATGAGCATAGTGACAGCCTTTGGTAATATTAGTAAGAATCCAAAATTCAAGCGTTCTAGCTGAACTAGTTTTCAAGTTACGGTTGTTTGAAATTTGGGACTTTTTTCGACAGCTTGTTAAAAATAAATAAAGTTTATTCACATTTCACTAGTCAATATCTTCTGCACTCTTTAGCCTGTGTCAGTGAAATTGTGTGGAGTTGTTCTCTATAATATAAAGATTACATAACTACAATTAGAACATAAATAATGGGTATGGTTAATGTGCAGCAAGTTGATAAACATCATGATTTATTCAAAATATCACACGCGGGAGGGTTTTCAGACCCTGATTGTGAGCAAAATACACATACCTTGGACCCAAATTGTACATATTTGGTACCAAAACATAAATATGTGCTAATCTAAGAAAAATGGCAGGTCTGGTTGCCTTAATTATGAATCTGTACGTATGCAAAGATGGTACGTTATTATATTTCTTTAAATATGGCCAACTTCTGACCCAAAAATGTCAATGAGGCGTAGCTTGTATTATCACAACACTTTTTCTAGGTGTTAGTTCATTTCTAGAACTCAAATAACTATTAAGTCTCAATATCCTTCCGAGCTTCCTTCACAACAAAAATGGCATACATTTGGGTGCCCCAACTTTTAAATGAACTGTTGTTTGTAATTGATATATATGCATAACATTGTGTATTATCAGAGGAATATTACAGGCCTGTCAGTCTTAATTATGAATCTACACATACACAAATATCCTACATTTTATATTTAAAATTAGCAAACTTCCAAGTTTCAACCCCAATAGGTCAATGTGGATTAGAAGGTATTGTTATCAAACTTTTACCAGGCATAAACCAGTTCTAAGATAAAATAACAAGTAACTCTCAATATCCTTCCATGATTCCTTCTCAAGAAGAATGGGGACCCATTAATACAACATTTTAAAACAAATTGCTTGTGATATACGAGAGGGTTTTCAGACATTGATTGCAAACTAAATATAAATGGTTTAGTGAATTGTTGTGTGTATTTGATATAATATATGCATAACTTTGTATTATTAGAGCAATATGGCATGCCTGATGGTCTTAATTATTGATATACACATATCCAAATGTTCTACATTTTATATTTCTTTAAAATTAGCAAACTTCCGACCCTACAAGGTCAATGTGGATTAGAAGCTATTTTTGTTATCAAACTTTTACCAGGCATAAACCAGCCCCATGTTCAAGCAAAACTCCTTAAGAATGTTTACTGATATGCATAGATATGCAATATTTAGAAATATTACCAATAACATAATTATTATGTTTAACTCAAGATCAGTGCTTGAAAACCCGCTCGTAAATGATTTATTGATACATTTCTGTATCTATGTGTCCCCATTCTTCTTGACAAAGAAGCATGGAATGATATCGAGAGTTATTTATTATTTAGTGTTTGGACTGGTTTATGCCTGGTAAAAGTTTTATAACAATACCTTATAATCCACATTGACCTTTTTGGGTTGGAAGTTTGCTAATTTTAAATAAATATAAAATGTACGACTTTTAGGTATGTGTAGATCCATAATTAAAACAGCCAAACAAGTCATAGTACTCTGGTAATACACAATGATATGCATATATATCCAATATACACAACATTTCATTTAACCATCCATATTTAGCTTGCAATCAATATCTGAAAACCCTCTCGTATATCACAAGCAATTTATTTAAAAGGTTGTATCAATGGGTTACCATTCTTCTTGAGAAGGAAGCATGGAAGGATATTGAGATTACTGGTTAATTTATCTTTGAACTGGTTTACCGTTTATGCCTGGTAAAAATTTGATAACAATACCTTCTAATCCACATTGACCTTTTAGGGTCAGAAATTTGCTTATTTTAATGAAATATAAAATATATGATATTTGGGTATGTGTAGATTCATAATTAAGACAGTCAAGCATGCAATATTTGCTCTGATAATACGCAGTATTGTGCATATATATCAAATAGACACAACAGTTCATTTAACCATCTATACTTAACTTGCAATTAATGTCTGGAAACCCTTTCGTATATCACAAGCAATTTATTTTAAAAGTTGGGGCACCCAGACGTATGCCATTTGTGTTGTGAAGGAAGCTCGGAAGGATATTAAAACTTAATAGTTATTTGAGTTCTAGAAATGAACTAACACCTAGAAAACGTTTTGTGATAATACAAGCTACGCCTCATCGACTTTTTTGGGTCAGGAGTTGGTCATTTTTTAAGAAATATAATAACGTGTCATCTTTGCACATGTATAGATTCATAATTAAGGCAGCTAAACCTACCATATTTCTCAGTTTTGCACATATTTATGATTTGGTACCAAATATGTACAATCTGGGTCTAAGGTATGTGTACGTTGCTCACAAGCAGGGTCTGAAAACCCTCCCACGTGTGATATTTTGAATAAATCATGATGTTTATCAACTTGCTGCATATTAACCATACACCGTATTTATATTCTAATTGTAGTTATGTAATCGTTGTATTATAGAG
Source organism: Oasisia sp. SBJ-2009 (assembly GCA_964017155.1). Classification (NCBI taxonomy): domain Eukaryota; kingdom Metazoa; phylum Annelida; class Polychaeta; order Sabellida; family Siboglinidae; genus Oasisia; species Oasisia sp. SBJ-2009. The sequence continues at coordinate 37,031,882 of OZ024860.1, forward strand.
AACAACACCACACAATTTCACTGATACAGGCTAAAAAGTGCAGAAGATATTGACTAGTGAAATGTGAATAAAATTCTTTATTTTTAACAACCTGTCGAAAAACGTCCCATCAAGAATATCATTGACGAAGAAGCTGAAAAGCTTCTTATAAGTACCATTCAGAATACCATTGGACCATTCAGAATACCATTCAGTGAAGTACCATTCAGATACCACTAAACAGTATTCCTAGTACCATTCAAATACCATTTAAATACCATTCAACTGTTTATATACACAGACCACCGAAGTACCATTGAAGTACCATTCAAATACCATTGGCCATTATACCCCCTAGGACCATTCAAATACCATTTAAATACCATTCAAATGTTTATATACACAGACCACCAAAGTACCATTGAAGTACCATTCAAATACCATTGGCCATTATACCCCCTAGGACCATTCAAATACCATTCAAATATCATTCAACTGTTTATATACACAGACCACCAAAGTACCATTGAAGTACCATTCAAATACCATTCAAATACCATTGGCCATTATACCCCCTAGTACCATTCAATGGTATTTGAATGGTATTTTTTGTAAGGGTTGCTAACAGCATGACAGCATTTCTGAATTAAAATAACAGTGTGTATTCAAACGTTCGGAATAAATTTGTGAAGCTTTTCAAATATCCCAAATCAGGATCGCAAACTCAACAACGACCGTTGAACTAAGGAAAGTAGAAACAACTTAATGTCTTGATTTGGATTGGGAAATTGCGTTATTCCTTGACACTAAATTGGCCTTTTTCAAACCTGTTGTAAGAATAATCTACATCAGGTAGCTTCAGCAGTGCGTCAATTACCTGTTGATCGTTGTGATCAATGCACATCCGCCATATGTTATCGACGTTGTTAAGAATGCGATGAACATCAGCAGACCAACCAATCTAGAGGTTTATGTACTGAAAACCAGCGTATTAATATATATATATATATATATATATATATATATATATATATATATATATTATATATATATATATATATATATATATATATATATATATATATATATATATATATATATATATAAACACATATATAAAGGCGTTGATGTACAATATGTAGGGTATACTCGATGTTGCATTTATCACACATTCTAATATTCTAGAAGTCATAATAGTTATTTGACGCATATTAATTAGAGTTTCCAACATTCGTAACGAGAATAAGGCAATCAGCGATTGAATATGCGTCTGTCCCGCCTTGCATAACCTAAGGGAAAACAAATGTTCTGTATTGTAATTGTCCTTTGAAGTTTTGACTTTCGAGCATTTTCATACGAGTTCTCGTGTCTGCACTTTCATAGGTGACACAGCAGTAATATGTTTGCTGGAACAGTGTGCACCGTGTGACAATGTTTTTTGTATATAGACAGCTTTAGATGCATTCTTACTGTTGCTACATCGACATGCGTACACAGTGACAGTGACAATGACATAGTGACAGTGACATAGAATTATTTGCATTGTTACTATTTATTAAAGAAAAAACACTTACGTGGTGCTTATTTATCGCTGGAATGTCCAAACATCGCTACGAGAATATCCCAACCAGTGGTTGAGTGTAGACAGCGGTTCCGTCTTGCATAAAGTAAAGTAAAGTAAAGTAAAGTAAAGTAAAGTAAAATAAAGTAAAGAAAACAGACTGGTGGAATCCAATAAAGACATGTATTTTTACATGCGTCACAGATCATCGGCTTAACACGTGTTTCCTGTTTATATGGTGTCTTCAGACTTCGAACACCATACTGATATTTGGTTAATATATATATATATATATATATATATATATATATATATATATATATATATATATATATATATATATATATATATATGTATATATATAAAACGCCTACCATATATAGTATGTCATCATATTGTTGTTTTCGCGCAAAAAATTATATTAATGAATTAAATCGTAAACAACCGAACATTTATATTAAGTACATAGGAGCTAGTGAAACCAAATGATACTTGACAGCGTAATGGCGGCGCCGAGTGGGGAAATATGCACACGTTTGAAAAACAATATTCAAATACACAGTGACCCTGTCCTCATGAAAATATGGTCATATGTCCCTGACATGTTGTGCTCTTATGTTTTAGCAATGGTTGTTCACACGTTCCAGGTCATCCCTTGTAATACTGCATTGTATAATAATATAATAAAGCCACTTTATCACACTACCACAGTAATACAGTAAAACAGAATCCAAAAAAACATTATACTACAATGCCACGGATCCATACTGCCACACGTATACACAAACACGGAGCCAGACTGTCACATTGGCAGAGACAGACTATCAAGGGGCAACCGCACCACGGGGCCAAGCTTCCACGAAGACAAACTACCCTTTTGCTACCGCCATATTTGCATATCTGGGCCTCCCACTGACAACTGGAATGCTGCTTAGATGTTTAGCTGCAGTTGAAAAGTGCGTGTGTTGGCGTCAGTCCAAGACATAAACACAGACACGGTCGTTGGCGTGATGACGTACACGGCGCGTGATGCGTGTGAAAACCGTATAAGTATAGAAAGCTGGCACGACATTCCCAGATCAGGAGAAATATCGTTGCACAAGCGCAAAACACCGTCGTAGAATCAGGTAAGGGTTGTGTTACCGCCACTGCGTGTATATTGCACCGTATATATCGAGGTACACACTACGTCATGCGTTAGTTAAATACAAATAATATATGTCTGCATAATGATTATTCGAGTGTTTTAAGATATATATCCTGGTCACCTCAATATATATATATATAACGAAGTTAAAATATACATACTTTACCTTCGTTTTGTCAAATTTATATTTATTCTTGAACGCCATCCATTGCCATCAAAACGTCAGGGTTCAATGACAACCAGTCGCTTGACAAACTAAGCAAACAAATACTATCGCATTCTCAGAACAGACAGATTAATGATATGTTTCTGCTGATTTCACAGATCGCTCTTGCTGTGACTTATTGAACTGTTGAACGAGAACATGCGGTTCGCCGTGGTTTTGTTACTGGTGTCATTCGCAGCGGTAGCTAAGGTATGTGTCAACTAGTAATAAACATAAGGCTACTTTAAAATATAATATATATGTGTATTATTAATATTATTAAACATCATCAAGACAAAGTAAAGTAAAAGAGATGTAACGTAAAGTTATTGTGTGGCGCATTATCCAGTCATAGGGCTGCGCAATGAGCTTTACATTTTACTCCCAGGCAGAGAAAACGATGTTCTATGGGCATCTCCGTTACACCAAGCATTTCAAACGTTTTCGCGCGGTTCACTGCCTTTTTCAACGAGCATCGCTGGGTAAATCGTTTAATATACAAATATGTATTATCAATATCGATGCCAATGTCGTGTGTGGCTCATCTGACGGAAATGTTTTCGGTGTTCAGGGGAAATCAGCTGCGCCCGGCGGCGGTGGTAAGTCGTTCCCATATGTTCATACTTTTGTCATCATATCGTCTGCGTTAGATTGACAAGTACCCTGAGTATGTCCAGAAAAAAATTACTTAAATCGTTACTCATTGTTCTCTAATGCAACACAACAGCATACATTGTTTACAATATATACGTACGAAAAACACCAGTAAATACGTCATTTTGCTGTTGGTTCACATAATGTAGTTGTTGCGTACGATATAATAATTAATTTTAGATAAACAGCTGACGTGTGCTTTTTCTGTGTATATGTTTATACCTCATAAGTGACGTTACCTACAAGATATACGGTTCGATATGACATTTGTTATCGTAAGCAACATCACAAATTAATTACGTGGTACTAGTTGGTGGAAATCTGCATATAGTTATATCATTACGTGCGTAGAACAGTCCGCATATCATCAGTGCACTAAACATGAGCTATTTTTCTGCAGATGGTCGTTCGTACTTCGTTAGTCGAGGATCACGTAAAGGTAAATATTATACTGATTTCAGTTATCTGTGTTACGTATTCAAAGTATATATATATATATATATATATATATATATATATATATATATATATATATATATATATATACATATATATATAAATATATATATATAAATAAATATATATGATTGTCTGTCCACCAGTGTCATGTAGCAAGTACAAAGTGTTGAAGGCATCGGACGGCTACATAGGCACAACTGGTTCAAAGTACGGAGACTTCGAGAGCTGTTCATGGAAGATCATAGTACCTGCAACCAAGGTTAGATGGTCGGCGTTTATACTTTAATGAACAATTTCTTCAATCTGTGCACAATCAACAAACCATTTCTACTGAAATTTAAAGCGGTACATTTACTCAAATTCATAGCACGAATAGACCGCTCTTCAAAATGTAAAACAGTTATTGCAGATGTGCCAAAGAAGAAACTGCTATTCGTGTTTGCGCATCAAAGACATTTCTTAGTGTAGAATATATTATTTCAATTTCACAATTTAGTATATTGAAATGTATTAGTCATATAAAATAATGACACTTGCTAACATAATGTACTGATGTATAACTACGGATTGATTAATAGTATATAGTATTTAGTCAGGTATTTAAGGTATGTTATTTCATGCGATTATTCCAAAGAAATAACTGTAGGTAGATCACTACAAACGTGTTACAAATGGTACCCAAATTACTAGTAATACGGTGAATAAATGTATCAAATTGATAATGTCAACACATCATACGTTATGAATTCAATGTCATATCATAGGGTTCACGTTCATGCTGAATAAGCACGAAATCACACTAGGATCATTTTGGAAAAATATAGACAGCCGCTCCCAGATAAAAAAGTAGAAAAATAACTAACCATCATTCTAAAAAGGGTGACCATATTGAATATTAACAGTCCCCGGGGGTGGCACGGAGGCATGGTGCAGCTCGTGAATCGTTAGACCTATGTATATTAATAAAACCACGAGATATACTCGATTGTACATATACGTTGCCGGACGGTCATGTTATGTGCGCTTTGGGATAACACCGGGTATTGTCTATATAGAGGCCATCAAACTACACTTTCTCTGCTGTATTCTGTACTAAACAGAATATTCATCGATATAATGGACACACTGAATGTTCACAGCGCGTGAGGCTGCACTTCGTGAAATTCGACCTCGAATACGGACGCAAATCTTGCCCATACGACAAACTGAAGGTTTACGACGGTAGTGACGCCAAAGCGACGTTGAAGGGGACATATTGCGGCAACAAAAAGCCTAAAGACGACATTATATCCAAGGGAAACACAATATTTGTTACTTTCTCGAGTGACTATTCAGTAGTCGCATCCGGATTTCGTATTCGATTCTCTGTAGGTGAGAAACGATTTTCAGTATACACAATTCTACGGGTATCATGCGTCACAATGCGCATTCAATACATTTGTTTGGTTTAAGAATGTACTGAAATGTCCATCCAGTTCGCGTTACTTACAACAAGGTCACAACATTAAGCTTTCCGATTCAGTTCTTTGCAGGTGAAAGAAGATGTCCAGTACATAAACATGAAAATATCGTGCGCCACATTGCGCATTCAATGTCTGTCTACAGGAATTTGGCAGAACAGTTCTACATCACTACCACAATTTACTTCCTAAATTGCAATGAGTTAGGAACATGTAGACATTTTGTTTGATTTAGTAAACATAAAACACATTGCAAAAGGTATATTGCACAGTAATACTCTCTTTGACCACCCTTATGCAGTGTGTTTAGGAATAAACTGTTTGACTTGATAAAACGGAAATAAAAATAAAGAAGATTAATAATTTGTATCAGTTTAATCAAACAAACAAATACGTTTTGCACAATTTTGTTTTCATTACCATATAGCGTAGTAACTGGGTCACCGAGCGCCTATCTCCAAAATACGCAAATTCGTGAACTTGCGGAAAGTATCTCTGTTCCTTGCGAGAGTTGAACGTTAGTGCCCTAACCCTAAACTCCCAATATATGTTTTCCTTTAATCGCACTGGCGCATAATGCTGATGGCAACTTTTCGTGGGATTGGGTGTTTTCGTAAGCTAACTGAACATTCCATTGAAACGAACTATTTAAATATATTATTATATTTCTTAAGATATTTTTTGTAAATAACGTATTTATAACAGTTCAGTTCTCGGCGAAATAACTAATTTAGCCTACGTACTATTATATTAATTAAATGTCCATGTGACTATTAATGGTTTTATTATTTTTGATGTTATCAGTGTCATGTACGGGAGAGGTGTTTCGTGGATCACATGGCGTGTTTGGCACGGGCAGACCTCCGTATGGCAATAATGAAAATTGCGGTTGGTATATTGTGGTGCCTCCACAAAAGGTAAGACATTCTCATATATATTGTTCTGTGGCAACCCTGGCTTTGCATATTCTACCGACACTGTATGTTAAACAAACTGGATCTTATTCAAAGATTTGAGTTTCTTTGTTAGATAGTGTTTTCTACATTATTTAATGCAAAAAAAAACTATAATAATGTTAAGCAGAACAAAATAACGCTTTACGCAAATCGTGCATGTTTCCAGAGAGTGAGGATACGTTTCACTAGATTCGATATTGAAAAACACCCAAGCTGCCGATACGATAATGTGTCAATCGTTAGAACAATACACTGGACGCCGTTTTGTGGCAAAAACAAACCTGTGGATCAAGTTTACTGGAGGAGAGATATGGGCGTCAATTTCGTGTCCGACTCTTCCCGCACATTCGGCGGTTTCACTGCCGAATACTTTGCAGGTAGGAAGAACGGAAATGGATGATGTATGTATGTAATCACCTAAAAGAAACGATATCGCATTGTGTGCTCGCAAATACATAGTAAGCCCAAAGTTAATTTCTGATATTTTATGGTATGTTTTCTAGAGGACTTTTAGTTTGATCGGAATAAATGAGGTTTGGAATACTTTATCCTGAGTGCGCCAATGTGGGAAAGGTTTCCAAATACCACCACTGCATTGGTATGAAAATTTTCACCATTTGACTTTTGTAAATTGTCATAATATACAATTGTTTGAATACTACAAACAAGTCCTATCGACGTAAACAAAACAAGCAAGGTTGCACTAGCCGATTTGGGCATTCAAGAACCAGCTCATCAGTCATTGACCTACAACAAATATTTTATCGGAAATATTGTATGGGCTAATAATTGATTATGTATTTGCAGAGCATGTATAATTCATTGTTGATATGCCACTACAAACAACGTTGCTTGACTAATGGCAGCAGCATTAAGAAACTAGCAACACAAGAAATGTTTACTCGATTATTGTATCATTAAAAATGCATACAATCGTAATTTTGCGCGCCGTTACACTGTCGAACATATTCAAATGGCAATACAGTTGTAAGTAGCATGACTAGTTTCTATATAAATCGATACATTAAACGTATGCTAAATATTAGCAAAGTTACAGTGGGTGGCTAACAGTTACCCTATGCATGGAACTCCACCTTTCAAACATGTTTTATAAATTGAGAACCGTGTTCTATAGTTTAATGTGTTTTAAGTTTATGGTCTTGGGGCAAACTGTTGCGACCCAGCGGTGATAATCTAGCACTGTGTTTGATATAGGTCTGCAACGTAATAATAGCTGAATGTGTGTTTTTTACCTACACGTGTTGTGGCACACGGTGATGTTGCAATACAATGGATGCTGTACGTTTTTGTTTTAATTGCAGTTACTTGTGACCTGTATAGTGAGCTTACTGAGAAATCTGGATACATCGGGAATCTGCCGCCCAACTATGAGAACCGCGAGTCATGTTCGTGGAAGATAACAGCTCCCGCACACAAGGTGGAATATCATTGCATTTACTGGATAGTGTTTGTGATTGCAATTCTCCACTTTCTTTTTACAATGCCAATATTAGACGCATACGTTCCATATACGGTTTTATCCGCAAGACCTGCTACTAAGTTGAACACAGATATTCAAAGATATACTGATGTATGCAGACACAACTCACACTTGCAGAAGACTGGCGAGGGAAGCATGTGGCATCTGACTTAATATAATTACACGGTTTGCTGTGTGCTGTGTTATAATGTGTAATCAGCATATAATCAATTGTTTTCATACGTACATGCACACATACAACCACACACAATATAGAATATATCAATAAAGTAAATAGCTAAACACGATTCATAGACATTTGCAACTGGTATTCCTATTAGATAAAGGCACGTTTGGAACAAGCCATCGATGCCTGACTGTGTACGTGATTCCCCCATTGTGCCGTCGTCGACGTATTTGACGTGATCACACATTGTTCGTACATTATTTATATGGTGCACAAAACCAACCTAGTCGAACATTGTTTCTTAATTGAGAGTGGCGTACTTAGACTTTATACTGCCAATCTTCA
>OZ024860.1:37042814-37052814 GCA_964017155.1 Oasisia sp. SBJ-2009
AGAGAGAGGGAGAACGAGAGAGGGGGGGGGATAACTGAGTAATTATAACAAAACAACGTCCATGTGTATCGCCCACGTCAAAGCAACTCAGGGAGTAAATTATTATAGTGCTATAGAACTGTTCAGTTGATTCTTGTACAGTTAGTCTCAGACATTGACTACGCAAAATGGAACACGAAAATGTATACGTTCATACACTGGAAATTGTGTCTTACTAAAGATAACTTAATCTTAAAGCCTCATTTGTTACCGTGCTGTCAGACCCGAAATGGCCTATATCATTTTAAGAATATACTTCAAACTTGATGAACAGTTTCAGTAGCGTTTTTACATGTTCAACAAGAAAGCAAGCATCCAACACAAAACACATTGTGTGTTTCGCCAACAAATACAACAGTGTAATTTACGAACTTACCCTTACACAGTTGTGCCTACCATTACGTGTTTCACATTATGTTAACCCCAAAGCCTAACCACGTCACCGCTCGCTTTTATTGTCTAGTAGGACAAACCCACACACCTGCTCATTGTACTGATTCGTAGGGAATACCCACTTGCTTGAATAAGAGTATGTTATTGACACGCAGGAAAAACCCAGGGGCTTTTAATACTCTGTTGATTTGTTGGAGCGCGATTGTGTACAACGCATTTCTTCATACCATTAACTCACCATGCGCTAATAATACCAGACAAAACCGGCACTCGATTATTCTTGACTAGACAGAAACACAAGAGCCGACACGCCCACAACTCAACTTCTTCCTCTCTCTACGGGCGAACACATTTGAGGTCGTCAGTAACAATTACTCACGATTGCAAGATAAATACCTACTTACCACGCAACTGTGTCTTTTCAAACCAGCGAAGTCAACACACAGCCTGCGACAGATACTACTAATTTACTACTACCACTCCTTCAATCACTACTACTACTGCTACTACTGCTACTGCTACTGCTACTGCTACTGCTACTGCTACTGCTACTGCTACTGCTACTGCTACTGCTACTGCTACTGCTACTGCTACTGCTACTGCTACTGCTACTGCTACTGCTACTGCTACTGCTACTGCTACTGCTACTGCTACTGCTACTGCTACTGCTACAGCCGCCGCCGCCGCCGCCGCCGCCGCCGCCGCCGCCGCCGCCGCCGCCGCCGCCACCGCCACCGCCACCGCCACCGCCAACACCAACACCAACACCACCACCACAGCCCCGCCACCGCCACCGTCACCAGCACCACCAACACCATCACCTGCACCACTACCAGATTGCAACAAAACCAAACTGTCGCACAGCCCAGGCTGCACGGAGCCGGACTGGCACGAAACCAGACTGGCACGGAGCCAAGTGTCGACGGTGTGAGATTGCCGATTACCGACGGTCGCATTCAAGGACGTGAATCTGTGTCACGATGTCGTCTTTCATAAATCAAAGTGTTTTGACGTCAGGGTCTTCATTGTTTATCATTTGTAGACGACGACTGGACAGCGTGGCGTCGATACGTGCATCAACACAGTTGGTGGCATGAAAACATCCATTACAATGCGCGTGATGCATGTGACCAAGCGGATAACGACGCGCAGAGCTCCCACAGGTGGGGAGAAGACGAGACCTACTTGCGTCCCAGCTCTTCAAGCACCGTTCGTGAATCAGGTAAAAGCTCTGGTTATACCGCTGTGTGTAGTATACACACATCAACAACTGAGCGCCTATATACATGTACAATTTTAGTGTGGCGACCAGACAATAACTTAACTAATTGCAAGCGATAATGTACTTTAACCCGGTGTTATTTCCTTTGTTGGAAATTGCATTCATCATCGAAAGCCGGGATGTTGAACATTCCCTGCCAGATCTCTCACTCATTCTATAGAAGATAACTGAATCAAAATGGTGATTGATTTCACCGGTCATCCGTGAATTACCCGCACTGCACAGATATCGCGGTATATTTAGGGGAAGTGGCGGACTACCCGCACAGATAATGTGGACTTTGCCCAAACTACTGAACTACGAATAGTATTTGGGCCAACAACAAAGTAATTGGTTATGCCACCAGAAAGTAACTGTGTCGTGTTTATGCAACTAATTGCGCATCACGGAACTAGTCTTCTCGCCAATCAACACGCACGATGTTCCCAACATTGTATAAATACAATACAGTATTAGATCCCTTGAATACATTGTTATGACTAAGTGTGATTGCAAACAATAATCCAACTGGGTCTCGTTGGACCAATAGAGGTTGTTTTGTTCTGAACACGAAAAAGGGAGAACATTGTTTTCCATTCTCCGAATTTGGTTCAGTTCCTTTGTTCTTTGTCCAGGCAACAGTGTGTTGATAGTTGTGCTGTGTGGTTCACCCTTTGTTTCTCAATACATATTTCCCCTTATCGGGGTACTGAGACTGTTTTAAACAAAGGCGCCCACCAGCGGGCGAGGATGGATGCTTTAAGTATTAGGATATTGTGCGTTCATATAATTTACGACATGTAGTCTACCGTCATATCCATTTATATTTCAGCGGATATCTCGGACTGGTTGGATAGTTGCACACACGAGACAATGCGGGCAGCCGTGGTGGTATTACTGGTGTATAGCGCACTTGCTATAGCGGCAGCACTGAAGGTATGTGATCAGGTTCTACTACTTTTACGTGCAGGAATACATGATTGACAACACTTCGGGGATTGCTGTAATTATGAGTTTTACGCATCCCTGTTCGTGAGATCTAGCTAACTGCGAGGCGCTATTAAATACGATTGTTTTAATAAAACATACATCTTCATACTCATACATAACCGCATACATGCAATCACGCAAACGTTGATGTATATGTTATAGTATAAGACATACACACAAACACATAATCACAAGTGCACACACACACACACACACACACACACACACACACACACACACACACACACACACACACACACACACACACACACACACACACACACGCCACACACGCGCGCACACACACACACACACACACACACACACACACACACGCACGCACGCACGCACGCACACACACTCCTTGAAATTGATTTAATGTCAGTTTCCATTGTAAGGTTACGAATTTACTAAAGTTAGATGCAAGTAGGATAAAGGTTCCTATTACTGGCACACATAAGCAGAGTGAAATAATTATGTCATTTTTTTCATACACCTCTTTTTACCAATATGTTACGCTTGCAAGTTCAACACAAAACATTTGTGTCAGTTAGTAAAGACAATTACAATTTCAGAAAGCACCTTTTCAGAATCGCCATATATATTATTATCACATCAATAATTTACGATGATTACGTCGATATTTGTCTCTTTATGTTGCAAAGGATTCATTTACCTATTACTGTTATCCAAATAAAGACATCAGATAAATATAACGTGTTCGGAATTGCTTAGCAAATATTTTCACTCGATGTCTCACTCAAACATTTTGAGATATGTCATATTACATACTAGGCACCTTCACGTAAAAGTCCAAGATATTTTACAAATTGCGTGCTCTTGTAGCAGTATCTATACAGCTTTGATGTGATTAAAGTGATGACTTTGTTTTCCTGAGTCAATGCTAACACAGGATCTGGGGCGTTTCTGTAGCTGTGACAACATTTTGGAATGTAGATCAGTAGAAATTATTAAATATTTGTAATTAGTCTTATCCACTATTCGTGCTTATTCACCTGGCATATCAACCCATCTGTTTACCGGGTTGCTTGCTGCTGATACATTTAAAGACATACTAGGTCTGCTGTCTTGATTTAATACTAATAGTGTTATCATGTTATCATGTAAAGCGCCCTGAATAGTTTTTAAGCTAGATTTGGCGCTATATAAGTTTATTTTATTATTATTATTAGTAGTAATTAGATTAACTTCTTTTGCGCATAAATCCTTATAAACCAAGCTCATAGGCGCATCCATATAGGCAAGGTTGTAAAAACATGTTTTTTAAATGCCTGGGGAATTCAATACTATTTCCGAATATTGGTAAAACAAGAAAATCAGAACTAGATTTGTTGTGCTTCCATGGAACGTAAGTTACGTTTATTATTATTATTATTATAATTTCAGTCATTTCTTGTATTAACCCATTGAAACGTAACTTCATAAAAAGTAGCTTCTTTTCCATTATATAAATTAGACAGTTTTACACACATATCCGTAGGTACACATAATTACTGTATTATATATATTGCAATCTTACTAGGGAATATGTGTTTATTTATTCGTTTCATTTAAACTGTACGTTTGTTTTGTAATGACGCAATTGTATTATTATTATTATTATTATTATTATTATTATTATTATTATTATTATTATTATTATTATTATTATTATTATTATTATTATTATTATTATTATTATTATTATTATTATTATTATTATTATTATTATTATTATTATTATTATTATTATTATTATTATTATTATTATTATTATTATTATTATTATTATTATTATTATTATTATTATTATTATTATTATTATTATTATTATTATTATTATTATTATTATTATTATTATTATTATTATTATTATTATTATTATTATTATTATTATTATTATTATTATTATTATTATTATTATTATTACTATTATTATTATTATTATTATTATTATTAACAGTTGGGTGTGAGGTGGAATAAGTTAGTGTATGCTATTAATACTTTATATACAATACAATGCAATACAATAGTATGTTCATGTGTACATTGTATTAAAATTAACGAATATGTTATTACTAGGGGAAATCACAAACACCATCAGCACGTTCGAAAAACCGTGGCAAGTATTTGTTTTGTATTTCTATGAAACTGTGTCATCGTATAATCATTTGAGTTTATACCTATGCATATTTTATGTCACAACTGGTTGACGAAATATTATTATGGTTATTATGCATATATACCCCGCAGACACAGGGACTTTGCTCAGATAAAATAAATATACAAGTATATATAAAGAAATATATATATATATATATATATATATATAAATAATATATATATATATATATTATATATATATATATATTATATTATATATATATATTATATATATATTATAGTAATTGTTATTATTATATGTATGGTTATATATATATATATATATTATATATATATATATATATATATATATATATATATATATATATGTCTGTGTTACAGATTTTATAATAACAAACCATTTTTTATTTATAATAACATACACACACAAATATATATATTATTGTGTTCGTCACAGCGTCATGTCGCCCATACACATTGTTGACCGCACAACATGGTTCCTTTGGCACTTCCGGAAGGACGTACGGAAATAATGAGAAGTGCTCTTGGAGGATTCGTCTTCCTTCGTCCGTTAACAAGGTGGATTACGAAGGTCTATGTATAAGTAGCATCCCTCCCGTCGTGCAAAACAACGTTGTATCGACGTTGTTTCGACATTGGATACGACATGGAAACAACGTTGAAAACATGGTGCATATGAAAGTTAGACCGACGTCATTTGTCGACCTTTGTGCTGACGTCGGATAATAACGTTGTTCCAACGTCGAGTACCGACGTCGATTCAACGTCGAAAACACGTTGGATTTGACAGTTGGTTCGACGTCGGAAGTCAACGTTATTTCGATGAAAGATGCATTTCTAGATGCATGGTGTGTCCTGACACAGAATGCAGTTCCAATTTGTCATGAGACATTTTACGTTGGAAATCCCATGGCCAGTCTGGTCCATCACTTTATATACTTTGTAGTGTAATTGTCATAATATTATTATGACAATTACACTCTACTAGTGGAAATGTCGTTTAGAGTGCTGTCATAATTCTATAGATTGTCTTCACAACATTCTGTAAATGCATATTTGTGTTATTATTAATACACTTAGCATTTACGTCATCTAACAGAACACATTTTCAAAACGAAGCGCGGTTTCCTCAATTTCGTTTTAAATGCGACGTTACTCTCTACTATTTTATTTACATAATATTTATGTCCACGAGTGCCTTTATATTTAATATTATTTGCCAGATTACTACCATTATTAGCATAGTATAACAATTCATTCCATTTATTTACAATTTCTGACTTCTCAGTCACAATGGAATCAAAGTCTGTAACATATTTATTGAAATGAGTTATTATTTTTATGTCTAAACAGGATTTTATTATTACTTTTCCATGCGTTTTTATATTAATTTAAGAAGATTAAAATATATGATAATTATAGTATAATTATTTTGCTTTGCGGAAACTCATTGTACATTTTTAATTGACCAATAATATCCCATATTCGGACTACTAATTTGTAATTGTTTGTAAAGTTGCTCTCTTCTTATTGCGGAGTCTGATGATCACAGGGTGTGAGACTGCCATGGACAATGTACGTTTTTATTATGTAAGACTGTCACATACCAGGTGTTTTCTAAGTGTGTGAGACTGTCATAAATCATGTATGTTCTCATGTCTAAGACTCATAGATGATGTTTGCCAATAGCGTACGAGTTGTCATAGATGATGTATGTTCAGACCCTGCGAGGCTATCACAACGCACCAACATTTCATACACAATTGTAAATTCACAACACATAAGGTTGCCATATATCAGACGTGTGTTCACGTAGGGGTTCTGTGTTCACATAGGGGTTCTGTGTTCACATAGGGGTTCTGTGTTCACATAGGGGTTCTGTGTTCACAGGTTTTGAGACTGCATTTCAAGAAATTCGACCTCGAGTACGGAAGCAGCCGTTGCCCGTTTGACAAACTGCAGGTCTACGACGTCTACGGCTCCAAAGGCACTTTGAGAGGAACGTATTGTGGTACTAAAAGACCTGCAGATATAATATCTAAAGGGAGAGAAATGTTCGTTAGATTTACAACTGATCGCACGACCACAAAATCTGGCTTCTTGATTGATTACTCTGTAGGTACGACCATTTTTCAGTACACGTGAATCCATAATCTGATGTATTATATACTAAGTGCTTACAAGTAGGATGCTGTACATAAATGATTTGACTAAACGTACTATCTCATTACCAAAACGCAACTAAGCATTGCTATGACATATGGACACACTTGAAAATACACTTGCCCTTAATCGTGTAAGCATACGATAGTATAGACCTTCATTACACGCACATGCATTGTCCGTATATAGAAATGTTGTTGTAGCTGTTGATAAATGTTGATAAGAATACTTCTATAATGTGGCTGGTAAACAAATGTTTTAATAGGAGGAAACTCACAAAGAAACAGCCCTAATTTCGCTTAAATGCCGAAACCCAATTGGTTAGTTGGGAAACGTGATTTACCAAGATCAATATACTATTGTTATTTTCACCCAGTGTCATGTCAGAGATATACCAGGCTGTCTGGTCTACGTGGCTATTTTGGTACGGGAAGAGCTCCATACGGAAACTACGAGCTCTGCACGTGGTTAATCAAGGTCCCTCGAAAGAAGGTACGACATTCCTATCTTAATGTTTCTCTCTAACATTACCGCTACTAAACAAAATATGACAACGTTGATGTATCTCTTTTTGAATGCGTGGCCTCTTAATCGATTCAACTGTTCCTATTCGACCATCATTGTTTGTTGTGTGCCTCCATGTAAATAATTCGACATGTCTGTCAGAGGAACATATGGTGTAGTATCATAACAATATATCGTGTCTGTTTACAGCGCGTAAAGATACACTTCTTCAAATTTGATCTTGAGAAACATCATCGTTGTAATTTCGACTTTGTGTTGATCAATGATGGAAGCACAACAGAATACTGTGGCAACAAGAAACCTGCAGATTTCGTGTCATCGAGAAATTATGCATTCGTCACCTTCAAGACCGATTCCTCCGTCACACACGGTGGATTTTATGCCATGTACTCTGCCGTGGAAGGTAAGTCGATCGACTATGGTCGGCATGTCTTCGTATACTAATTGAACAACAGTGAGTGTGTAAATATATATATATATATATATATATATATATATATATATATATATATATATATATATATATAATTGTACTATATATATACATATATATATATATATATATATACATATATATATATACATATATATATATATATATATATATATATATATATATATATATATATATATATACATGCGTTTTTGTGTGCGTGTGCATGTGCGCCTAATCGCGTGCGTGTATATATGTTATCAACTGTTCCAACACAGATCCGTATAATTACGACCATGTTAAAACCAGACAATTATGTTACAATAACTGTTGCCAGTCTGTAGTAAAGCTGCTCGCTTGTTTTACTCTCAGCCCCGAGATCGTGTAGGAGGCTGACTGTGATAACACAGGAAACTGGAACCATCGGCACGTCGGGGTCCAGCTATGAACACGACCAACAGTGTGCGTGGAGGTTTCACGTTCCCAAGAACAGGGTGGGTCATGACTTCGTTCATTCGTTACCAGTAATCGACACCCCTTGAACTACAGTCCCAATCTTCTATATTCTATGCAATTTGACCCACAAACACACACGCGCGCACACACACACACGCACGCACGCACGCACGCACGCACGCACGCGCGCAACCATACATATTGACGCCTGCGCAAACAAACACAACCACTTCAGTGCGACTTCCAAATACATTTATGATAGAAGTCTACACATAATGGAAAGAACATTAGCTTTACCACTTCATAACAGCAATGATAGTGATTCAAGACAACCTACACTATATTTACAGCGCGTGGTGCTTTTACGCAAGCACTTCGATTTGGAACCATCCAATTCCTGTAGCCGCGACTCAGTGAAAATCTACGAAGGGATAGATCATCATGCACCATTGCACGGGACATATTGTGGCACCAACTTTCCATCAATGTACATCTCTAACGGACGATCGGTGTACGTTACCTTCGAATCTGACGGCTACATGACGAAATCCGGATTCACACTAAAGCACGCTCAGAGTAAGATATGGTCTTTGCACAGTTGATGTTTAGTTGTTGTATTGTCCTTAATGTAAGTTTCATCAACGGCTTCCTTTTAACAACCCGTCATTCCCTCATCTTCGTCCGACGTGATCAACATTAATGTAAATTCACATTTTTCGTCGCAGGTGTGGATGCTCTATTTTCATGCGATGTATGAAATCAATATGTGCGTTTCAAAATTAATATGTTAGATATAGACAAACATTCACACCCCCAAAAAATATAAATACAAACACACATGCTCCCACACACAAGCTCTCTCACACACACATGCACATATACCACACACACATACATACGCACAAACACACACACACACACACACTCACACACACACACACACACACACACACACACACACACACACACACACACACACACACACACACAAACACACACACGCATAAAGACACATATATGCACTTACCCACACATACATACACTCTCTTTCTCTCACACACAAACACACACAGACGGGCGTCCGCTCCACACAAAACATATACATCAATACTATGATAAATAAAGACTAAACATTATTTTACATGTTCAAACAAGATATTTGTATTTCACAACTAAGAATGTTCTACTCACATCGACATTTTGACCTGCATCGATGGTCTTTATCAGAACCTGTATCTTAATTCACTGATATACCTCGCAACGTCGAAGTGAGTAGATAATTATTAGTTGAGAATAAGAATTTGTTTTGATAATTGTATTCCTCCACCTTGATAGACATGTTTACGAATGATCCTACATGACAGGTGTGTGGGGTCCTGGATAGCCGTTCGTGACAAGTCAACGCGCTCTCTGCGTGACTGGAGCAGACATCGAGGAAGCTGTTGTCATCACAACTATTGTCGCTGCTACACCGGATGTCACATTTAAACACCGGATGTGACGCCGAATCACATAACGTATAATCGGACGTTAAACCATAATGATATATGTGTATTTATATATACACACTTGTGAAAGGCATTCAGAAATGGGCA
>OZ024860.1:37060314-37072814 GCA_964017155.1 Oasisia sp. SBJ-2009
TATGATGAATAATAGTGGTCCTAAAATTGAACCTAGTGGTACACCTGTTGTTATTGATAACATATTTGATTTGATATTGTCAATTTCCGTGTATTGTTTACGATTTTCTAGGTAGCTGCTGAATAAGTTGAGATTTGTTCGATGTACACCGTAATATTTTAATTTATCAATTAAAATTATATGATCAATGGTATCAAAAGCCTTGGAGAGATCTAAATATATATTAATTGGTATTTCATCTTTATCCAGTTGTGTTATTATTCTATCTATTAATTCTAATGCCGCATATTCTGTTGAATGTTTCGGTCTGAAACCATATTGATGATCAAACAAAAGCCTAGAGTCTCTTAAATAAGATGATAATTGTTCAAATATATTTTTTTCAAGTATTTTTGAAATAGCTGGTAGAAGTGATATAGGCCTATAATTACTGAAAACTGTTTTTTCACCTTTTCTATAAACAGGAATTACCTTTGCAATGTTTAGTTTATCGGGGAATATTCCTGTTGTTAATACTTGATTTATTAATAATGTTAAAGATTTGGTTAGTGCTGGTTCAAGAATTTTTAGTAATTTAGTGGAGAGACCATCATATCCACAGCTACTTTTGTTAGGTAAATTGATTATTGACCGCTTTATAATATCTTCTTCAACGTAGCTAAATGTAAAGTTTCTGTCTACTATTTTATTTAGATAATATGTATGTTCACGAGTGCCTTTATATTTTATATTACTTGCCAGATTACTACCTATATTAGTAAAAAAAACATTAAATTTGTTTACAATTTCTGATTTATCTCTCACAATAGAATCAGAGTCTTTAAAATATTTGGGAAAGGATTTGTTAGTTTTATTTTTAGAAAGGATTTCATTTATAGTTTTCCATGTGTTTTTTTTATATCAAATTTAAAATTATTAAAACATTTATCATAGTAGAGTTGTTTTGCTTTACAAAAACTTGTTTTTAAAATGCTATTGTACGTTTTTAAATTGACCAATAATATGGCATATTTGGAAGATTCAGGATTAGTGAGTTTTACTTGTTTGTAAAGTTTATCTCTGTATCTTATTGAGGTTAGCAGTCCTTGAATTATCCATGTAGACTTCCTATGCTTGTATTTGTAAAATTTAACTAATTTGCTAGTCATATATTTATTTTTAGCTTGGTTTATTTCATCTATGATAATATTATAATTATAGTTTGGATCAGTATTTGGGTTGGTGTCTAATTTTGTGTATATATCAGAGGAGTGAAGTTCATTTTTTACCTTTAACATAGCCTCTTTATTTTGTACATTAACTTGTATGAATGTTGTAGTATGATCCTCTTTAAGAGTGGTATTCACAAACATAAAATATGGCTGATGATCAGAACATTTCTTAATTAGTATTCCTGCTGTACTTTGTAAAATACGTTTTGTTAAATTACAAAAGAAGTTGTCAATAACAGTACCAGTCCTTGTTGTGAACCTTGTAGGAAGTGTAATTTGGGAGAAGAGACTAAATGAAGTTAACATATCAAAGAAAGTGCTACAGTGTTCTTGCTCATTTATTTGTAACATATTTATGTTGTAATCCCCTGCAAGGATAACACTGTTGTTTTGGTGACATGGCAAAGTTGATATGACAGTTGAAAATTCATTTATGAATTTGTTATAATTTTCCGTTGAGGGCCTTGGAGGACGGTAAATGTTTCCTATAATGACTGGTTGCGATAATCCTCCTCCAGTTATTTGTATTATTTGACCCTCCCAATGCTCATACGTATTCAAATTCATCTTAACTTCAAAATCAAAACGTTTATCTATATATATTATTAACAATCCACCTTTACTACTGCAGCTTTTCCCTTGTGAAATGCAGTCATATCCAGTTAACTGGATTAATGACAAGTCATCATTTTCAGATAACCAACTCTCCTGAAGGCATATTATGCTGAATTTAAAGTTTAACGAGGATACGTCATTTACATATGCCTCAAGTTCACTAAACTTTGCATTTATGGACTGTTTATTTGAACTTAAAATACTTAATTGTTTTCCTTGTTTTTTGGCTAATGAACTAAATTTATCAAAGTCATAATATGATGATCGGCGTATAATTGGCAATTCGTTATTTTCGTCAATAGCATTGCCAATGCTTAAAATATTATTCAGACAACTATTCGAAATACCACCTGTAAACTGGAGAAACGTTTCGTCAGTTACCATTTGTCTGTAATTTTTTTTTTTTTAAATCAGCACATTATCATTGTGCAATAACACTTTGTTTACAGTGTGACAGCAAACCAAAAGAAGAACAAAAAAGCCAACGAGGCTTATAGTAAAAAACATCATGAAATATACTCTACCACCAACAATATAACACAAAAAATCACCATTATATGGTAAAGCATATATAAGAATAATATATAAAACAAAAAAATGTAGGGTGCACATATAGAAAGTATAGCCAACTGGCTGGGCTTTCACTTGGCATAACATAATAATTCTCGCATATAGATGATATCATAACGTTTGGCAACGTGCGAGTAATAAAAGTAACAAAAGATCAAACATTACGTATATGTCATTAGAAAAAGGAAATATATGTATTTTACCAGTCATAATTTTACGATAAATTAAAGAGCAAAATAATAAAAGAACAAAAAGCGTGTGTCCAATTACAATTTCGCATATTGTCCAGATTGTCTGATTTGTACTTGAGATGTTCTTTAGGCAAGGAAGGGACTAAGATCCTCTTCTGCTGTTATCTCTTTGGGCGACCCAGATTGCGACTTCTTTAGGAAGACCTTCCCGTTGTACGTCCACGTGCTGTCGATCTTTGCCTGTTTTTCAGGTCCCTCGCCTTTTTGAAGAGGGCAGCATTCTTTTTCGTGAGCTGCTCGTTAACGTAAATGCGAGTGCCCTTCAACTTCTTTCGCCCCATCATAACGTCTCGCTTTACCGCGTTGTTGATCAGGCAAACGATCACTGGTTTAACCATTTCTCCCTTTCTGCTTGGTAGTTCGTGGCAAGCAACGATGTCGCTCGTTTGAAACTGCACTGTGACTGGTACACTTATGTACTTGCCGAGACCTACTTGTGTCCCAGCTCTTCAAGCACCGTTCGTGAATCAGGTAAGAGCTCTGGTTATACCGCTGTGTGTAGCATACACACATCAACAACTGAGCGCTTATATACAAATACGATTTTAGTGTGGCGATCCAGCAATAATGTTGCTAATTTTAAGCGATAATGTACTTTAACCCGGTGTTATTTCCTTTGTTGGAAAATGCATTCATCATCGAAAGCCGGGATGTTGAACATTCCTTGACAGATCTCTTACTAATTGTATAGAAGATAACTAAATCAAAATGGTGATTTATTTCAACGGTCGTCCGTGAAATACCCGCACTGCACAGATATCACGATATATTTAGGGGAGGTAGAGGACTACCCGCACTGTAAGTAATATTTGGACCACGAATATATTCATTCGTTATGCCACCAGAATGTAACAATTTCGCCTTTATGCAAGTTATTGCATATCACGGAACTAGTCTTCTCGCCTACCAATACGCACCATGTTCCCAACATTGCATAAATACAATACAGTATTAAATTCTTTGAATAAATTGTTATGGCTAATTGTGTTTGCAAACAATAATCCAAATGGGCCTCGTTGGACCAATAGAGGCCAAGTTTTGTTCTGAGCACGAACAAGGGAGAACACTGTTTTCCTTTCTCTGAATTTTGTTTAGTTCCTTTGTTCTTTGTCCATACTTTGTTTTGTTGTGAGGTTCACCCTTTGTCACCTAATATATATTTCCCCTTTCGGGGTACTGACACTTGTAAGCAACGGCACCAGCGGGCGAGCAAGGATGCTTCCGTTATTACTGTATTGTGCGGTCATTGGTTGCATTTCCCTCAAACTACCTATAATTTACAGGTAATTTATTGTTATATCCATTCAGATTTCAGCGGATCTCCTTGACTGGTTGAAGTTTCACACCCGAGACAATGCGGGCAGCCGTGGTCGTGTTACTGGTGTGTAGCGTACTGGCTGTAGCGGCGGCAGGGAGGGTATGTCACCAGATTCTACAATGTCCCTATGCGTAGTACACAATCGCGCTCAAACAAATCAAACTATACGTTTATTATGTAATGACGCAATTGTGTTATTATTATGAGTTGGGTGCGAAGGGAATACGTTACTGTATGTGCGTGCGTGCGTGCGTGCGAGTGTGTGTGTGTGTGTGTGCGTGTAGGCGTGTATAAGTGTGCGAGAGTGAGTGAGTGAGTGAGTGAGTGAGTGAGTGAGTGAGTGAGTGAGTGAGTGAGTGAGTGAGTGAGTGAGTGAGGGGTGGAAAGGTATGCTGGATGGGGAGGGTTTAGCTGGTGGGTGGTTCAGAGAGTCATTGAACTCCTTTGGCCAGTCATGACAGGACCGCGGTTGGTACATATTTCGGCGGCAGCACTCCGCTATCGTAGTGCGGGCCGTGACCGTACGCACGCGCAAACACACAACGTAAGCATCCATGCATGAACGCACGCTTCCCCAAACATATCCACACTGGCCCAACACTCAAGCGCACACACATGCATATACACAACTATTCACGCACACACTCACGTACATGCATACGCACGTACACACATACGCACGCAAACACAAACACACACACATCCAAAGAGTCAAACGCACAAACCCGGGAGCTGACGACAAAAAGCAAACGCACATATGCACGTACACACACATACATACACACACACGCACGCACGCACACACGCACGCATGCACGCACACACACACACACACACACACACACACAAACACAGCGACAGTGACCAGATCGTTGGCGTCTAGTACTCGCTGATACATATCCTGCTAGCTAAAACTAAACTAATGTGTCACTTACACCATCGGTATTCCTGCCAACGTGTGTTTTGCCTTGAATACATTTTACTCATGCTCTTTGCTCCAGCCGGTGTGGCTCCAGTCGATCCAGCTCCAATCAGTCCTGCTCCAGTCGGTGCTGCTCCAGGCGGTGTGGCTCCAGTCGATCCAGCTCCAATCAGTCCTGCTCCAGTCGGTGCTGCTCCAGGCGGTCCTGCTCCAGTCGATCCAGCTCCAGTCGGTCCTGCTTTCCCGCGTTTCCGTTTTGCTTTCATCTAAATTATTCGTCTTGTTTAAATATCATCGCACCAGTTCCAAAGTTCAAAGGTGTTATTTCGATAACACAATTGAACCTGTGTACCTCATAAATGAGCCCTTCTATGGCGTTACCGTTCGATTCGTAACTTGCTCCGTAAAGCGTGATTAAGTACACAGCGTTAGGTTTTTTTAGAATAAAAATGCGAAAGAATGGTGTCTGAATTCCGGTGTTTCGCTAAAATGAACACTGAGTGCGTAGGCCTACATTCACTTTGTTCGCGTGTACGTGCAAGACATATCTTACTACTGCACACAAAGGCAACATTGTTGAGGCCTCGATACATCTTTATCAGACATAAGACTTATTTACTCCACACTCTTCCCAAGAAACTGTTGTAAGTTACTTGTCGAAATAGTTAAGAATACGCTGTATGTCTGCGTGTATGCTTGTATGCATGTGTGTGTGGTGTGGATATAATTATAACTCGACTTACACTTGAGGGAAACCGGGTTCGAATGAGGTTTGACTATAGCATACAGTGGTGATATTAGTTTAATATTTGCCCATTCATTTCAGCGTGGCTGAAAAATTCTTGAAATATCGGCACAGTGACATTATTACCCGGAATAAAGTGTACTGAGCAATGAACAATGCTGCTCTATATAACATATTACCGTATGTGTATATATGTATGTATGTATGTATGTATGTATGTATGTATGTATGTATGTATGTATGTATGTATGTATGTATATATGTATATATGTATGTATGTACGAATTTATGGGACACGGGAAATGAGTGTGCTTATTTCAAGTATTCTCTATTTTGGATTAGTTTTGAAATATGAACAATGACCCTAATGCACTGCAATGGAGCATAGGCGGCGAATGTAAATGTTAAATCCTGCTATCTGGTACATCCACTTGACTCCTTTGAGGTAGACACCTGCACCAGGGGGTGGGGCAACATGCATTATCAATATCCATCTACATATCATTACCTGACTATGACGGAAAAGAGAATGTCTTTTTCTAACATCGAACAGGAGTACATTCAGCCGTATAATTCCCATGTTAATACACATTAAACACAAATCAGTCTGCACCAGATTGAAGCGGGATTTTAAGAAATGAGAGGGGAGTTTTTCAAATACAAGAGGAGACATTTTCTATGTAAGAGAGAGAGGTGGATTCCATAACAAAGGTGACGGGAATGTGATATGAATATACGGCGGTTCTGGCGTCAGGTAATTGGGGATGATTCTAAACCAAGAGAGGTTAGGATTCAAAGACTTTACAGGAGGATATCATGATCAAGGAAAGCAGGATTGTGGGATGTAAATATGTCTAATGTACTCACCTAACTAACAATAAATCTACAGCCAGTGCGATTGTTAAAAAACGCACCAATGACGACTAAAACGTCGCAATTAGAAAGACGTATTTTTCGAAGTAGATATACCAGAAAAATAACAATTAGTGTAGGTATGTTAGAAAGTATTCATATCTTGCGGGAGCCTAATAAATTGACATTAAATGTGTATTAAAAACTGTAACAAAATATAGCAGATTCCATTTTCGACGTATCCAGGGAAACGTTTACTGCCGCCCCCTTCTGGATAACTCACGCAACTAGCCGTCAATATATTCCGGTAGCCGGCGTGCTTATCCAAATAACTTATTAATGCAATTCTAGCATGGAGTTGAGTAGTATTTTTGATTAATATAATTTAGTAACATTTAAATGATGCCATACGATGAATTTAGATATTAATGCATTCATGTATTGAACAAAAGATTGTCATATAGGACAAATGTAAGTGAGCTACTGGCACTGTTATATGTGAACAGTTTTAACCATTTCCATGTCTGTAGATGTTCCAAGAGGTGCTTTGATAAAAAATGTACTCTTAATATGAAATATATGAAAAAATATTACATATTTATATAAAGCAATACCGTAGTTTCGTATTGTCAAAAATACGGGAATAATGCGCATCTCTATCACTGTCTTCACCCCTATCAGTCGAATTGCAACAAAGATAAGTAAATCAAGCTATATTCCGTCTAGGTGGCCTAAATATATCTAATTTACTCACCTAATTAACAATAAATCTATAACCATTGCGATTGTTCAAAAACGCCAATGACGATTACAACGTTACAATCAGGAAGATGAATATTTCGAAGTCGACATGCTGGAAAAATAATATTAAGTGTAGGTGTGTTAGAAATTATTCATATCTTGCGGGAGCTTAATTAGTGGACATTAATTGTTTATTAAAAACTGTAACAAAATATGGCAGACTCCATTTTCGACGTATCCACGGAAACGTTTTATGCCGCCAACTTCTGGATAACACACTTAACTAGCTGTCAATATATTCCTGTAGACGGCGTGTTTGTCACAATCACTTAGTAATGCAATTATAGTATGGAGTTGAGTACTAATTTTGATTAACATCAATTAGTAACATTTAAATGATGCCATACGATAAATTTAGACATTAACGCATGCATGTATTGAGCAAATGATTGTCATGTAGAATAAATGTAAGCGAGCTATTCGCCCAGTCATATGTGAACAGTTGTAGCCATTTCCATGTCTGTAGATGTGCCAAGATGTGTTTTGATAAAAAGTACTCTCAATGTGAAATAGTATTACATATTTATATAAAGCAATACCGTAGTTTCGAATTGTCAAACAATACGGGAATAATGCGAATCTCTACCACTGTCTACACCTATATCAACTTAATTGCAACACATGCTATATACCGTATAGGTGGCCTAAATATATATAATATTCTCACCTTTTTAACAAATGTGTTGATTCGTGTCTCGATGTCTTGCTAACCTGTGGTCACCTACTAGTACTGGTAATAAACAGCGAAGATGCTGTCCTCAAAACACGTTGATTGAGGATTGCTGTACAGTCTGCTACAACAGGGCGTGACACGTTCTTAGAATATGTATGTTTATAGCGGTTGTAAATAACGTTCTAAATGAGATTCCAGGGTGTTTACCACGTCAATAAACAATTTCAATTCAAGTATGTGGGTTTTCCCTACAGGTCGACTGTGGCCTTGCACGTTCAATTAGCAATAGAAATATCATTGTGTTATGTTCGTTTCTCTGTAATGATCTTCGGGTTGCGTATTTGCTTATGATTGCGTTATGGTCATATTTATGTTAGCTCTTGCCTTTGGTAAATATACATACGCATAGAATATATCTTATGACGACGGGGAACGAATGCCGTACGACACTTGACACTGAATGCTAGTTTGAACGAGTGGTTGCTAAGTCATGATTAAAGTTTGTATTAACTCTATCAGACACAATGCTTCTGGTACCGCATTTTTTACTATCGGCCCTTACGAGAAATGAACGTTTGGCCAATACGGCTGAATCGCGACTTGACGCTGGCCTGTGATTTGTGTGTCAACTAGCGACGATCGATAAGACGATGGAGGTGCCAACTACTGACACACACGAGAGCTTTCCTATAGTCGAGCCGCAAATTAAGTTACATGACAGATGACTCGAGTTTTTCTTCGTACTTTAACGACTCGAAACAATTTGATGTTGTCCCCATGGTAAACATTCAACACTTTGCATAACGTCTAGGTCACAAATAGTCGGTGTCAGTTTTACGACCGGCCAGTATATCTGTAGGATACTGCGGAAGAGTTATGGTATCATTCAGCAGGATACCAGTGATGTGTCTGCGTGGTTCAGTGGTGGGCACTCAGCGTGACGTCCACGAGCATGTGATAGACGTTCTTACGACGTCTTAGTACGTTGTGTGCCTTTTACTGGCGTTTCATTACATTCCGAAATGAGCACTGATCATCAGCGATAAAACAACAACTTGTCGTTTTTAATTATATTATCCCAATATTGGTATAATCATGTAATCCTCGAAACGCTGTACACTACGCACTTGCATTGCACGTGACATCCGACGACGACGACAGGTTGGAATACAAGACAGCTCGTGCGCTTGACGACTTGTCCAGTCAGTGAGCAGGAAACGTTATTCTATGAGACCCACATCTAAACAGACAGGCGAAATATATAAATGTTACACAATGCATATGTATTATGTCATTCATGCTGTGGTGTTTATGTGGGGTGAGTGCCTTTGTGTCTTAAAATGGCGGATTAAGACAGATATTGTAATTTTCGTAAGATTTCCTCATGCATGATCGTCTATGTCAGTCGACTTATACATGTGTTTGCCATATGTAGAGATATGATTAACTCATCATCGTTAGGAACGATTTGGGTAAGTCGTGGGAAGATGACACTTAGATGTGCTTCTTATAAGCAAGAGGGAGAATTATTGGCAAGGACGTAGGCCAATTAGACATCACCCTTCTACGGGACACTTCAAACACAAATACATCTGACTAAGAATGACTATAAGACTGAAGCCTGGACTTGTTTTGCTGTAATTTGATGTAAGCTTGTAGAAGAATGCTCCCCTATTTTGCGAAATGAGCGCCGCAGTATGTTCCTATCAACGGTGCACTCTCGTAGCGAGAGGAATAACGTATCTCCAAATTAAAACGAACACCACATGGTGTAAGCGTGGAAAGATTGATATATGTCACTGCGTGTGTGTATGTAAATATGTATGTATGTATATATGCATGTATATATGTACGTTTGTATGTATGTGTATGTGTCAGAGTGTGTATGTGCGTGCATACAAGCGTGCATGAATACTTTTTTTAAGCTAGATTTGGCGCTATATAAGTTTATTTTATTTGTTTATTTTTTATTTATATGTTTGCGTGTCCACCAGCGCGTGCGCTTGAGTGTATGGACAGTGTGGACGCGCGTGTGTGGGTTTGTTCGTGCGTGAAAATGTGCGTGCGTGAGTGTATGCATGCATATGTGTTTGAGTGCTTGGCGAATGTGTATATATTTGGGCGTGTGTGCGTGTGTGTGGATGCCTGCCTTCGTTATGTGTTTCTCTTAAGACGTCATGATCCGCACTCCGACAGCTGAGTGCTGCCGGCGAACTTTGAACTCGTCCTGCCATACCTGGCCAAAGGAGTTCAATGGTTCTGTGAACTAATCACCAGCTAAACACTCTCCAGCACGGATTTTCCATTCATCCATACACACATGCCAACTCACTCACTCACTCATTCACTCATTCACTCATTCACTCATTCACTCATTCACTCATTCACTCATTCACTCATTCACTCATTCACTCATTCACTCATTCACTCATTCACGCATTCACTCATTCACTCATTCACTCATTCACTCATACACTCATATACACTCATTCACTCATTCACTCATTCACTCATTCACTCATTCACTCATTCACTCATTCACTCATTCACTCATTCACTCATTCACTCATTCACTCATTCACTCATTCACTCATTCACTCATTCACTCATTCACTCATTCACTCATTCACTCATTCACTCATTCACTCATTCACTCATTCACTCATTCACTCATTCACTCATTCACTCATTCACTCATTCACTCATTCACTCATTCACTCATTCACTCATTCACTCATTCACTCATTCACTCATTCACTCATTCACTCATTCACTCATTCACTCATTCACTCATTCACTCATTCACTCATTCACTCATTCACTCATTCACTCATTCACTCATTCACTCATTCACTCATTCACTCATTCACTCATTCACTCATTCACTCATTCACTCATTCACTCATTCACTCATTCACTCATTCACTCATTCACTCATTCACTCATTCACTCATTCACTCATTCACTCATTCACTCATTCACTCATTCACTCATTCACTCATTCACTCATTCACTCATTCACTCATTCACTCATTCACTCATTCACTCATTCACTCATTCACTCATTCACTCATTCACTCATTCACTCATTCACTCATTCACTCATTCACTCATTCACTCATTCACTCATTCACTCATTCACTCATTCACTCATTCACTCATTCACTCATTCACTCATTCACTCATTCACTCATTCACTCATTCACTCATTCACTCATTCACTCATTCACTCATTCACTCATTCACTCATTCACTCATTCACTCATTCACTCATTCACTCATTCACTCATTCACTCATTCACTCATTCACTCATTCACTCATTCACTCATTCACTCATTCACTCATTCACTCATTCACTCATTCACTCATTCACTCATTCACTCATTCACTCATTCACTCATTCACTCATTCACTCATTCACTCATTCACTCATTCACTCATTCACTCATTCACTCATTCACTCATTCACTCATTCACTCATTCACTCATTCACTCATTCACTCATTCACTCATTCACTCATTCACTCATTCACTCATTCACTCATTCACTCATTCACTCATTCACTCATTCACTCATTCACTCATTCACTCATTCACTCATTCACTCATTCACTCATTCACTCATTCACTCATTCACTCATTCACTCATTCACTCATTCACTCATTCACTCATTCACTCATTCACTCATTCACTCATTCACTCATTCACTCATTCACTCACGCATTCACTCACGCATTCACTCACGCATTCACTCACGCATTCACTCACGCATTCACTCACGCATTCATTCACGCATTCACTCACGCATTCACTCACGCATTCACTCACGCATTCACTCACGCATTCACTCCCCACACACTCACTCTCACACACACACACGCACTCTCACACATACGCACGCAAGCACACACACACACCCACCCACCCACACGATTTCCTAGTGGTGACACGCGATATCCCTCGGCTATCTCCTATGCTATTGATTTGTCCTGCTCATGTCCACTTCCGTTTTCTTACTTTCTCAATCACTTCTGTCGCTTTTAGCTTTTATGCTAGCCATGTATTTTGTTTTGTTTTCTGTTCCAATACATCGTGATAATCATATACGGTTGACTGTATCCCAGCTTGGTTTTTGCCTGGATGTAATTTGTGTTTTCATGCTGTATATTACTACGGAAGTGTGTGTGTGTGTGTGTGTGTGTGTGTGTGTGTGTGTGTGTGTGTGTGTGTGTGTGTGTGTGTGTGTGTGTGTGTGTTGTGGATAGTAATCTCTTCAAATGGGGATCAAAAATTACCTGTCCAGTCGGATGCATTTTTTGTGTGAATGTTGTTGGTTTGTTGTTTATCTTTGGAACGTTATCCCAAGGTCGTACAATATAACGAATTAATAACATACATACACACATACACGCACACGTACACATCCTTAACGATTTATACTACTAAAACATAATATTGTATTTACGTTACACGACTTCGATTCTTATTACTACGTGACACCTTCTAGCAGGACATTGTATTATAAAAGAAATAATAAGAA
>OZ024860.1:37077814-37082814 GCA_964017155.1 Oasisia sp. SBJ-2009
TAAGTATTATGGGGCAAATTGTCGGCTTTTTGAAAATAATTGAATAGGTTTTTCTTCTGCATAACAAGCAAGGGTTGTACACGAGTTTCATAGGTATTTCCACAAATGTCACAACAGTCATTTAGGCAATTACATTAAAATGAGAGTACATCATTATTTATGTCGAGGGACACTGCAAACACAGATATTCAAAACCGAACAATTGTATAGATTACGATGACACGCGTTTAACAGGAGATAAATCAGTGTTGGCATATTTTAATTATTGGCGATAATGTTAGAGAAACAAGATAGGAATGTCTTACCTTGTATCGAGGGACGGCGATGCTCCATATTCAGTGCTCGTAGTTTCCATATGAAGAGCCACTCGTTCCAAAAGTCCCACGTATTTCACGCATCCAGGAAAATCTTTTACATGACACTGTAAAAACAACAATACTATAAGTTCCATTCATCCACGGACTGTACGTGACCCGTAGTTAATATATGTGGTATAATACCTGTATTTGATCAATTACGAGATATTGACCATCCATGTTTACAACAAGCCAAAATGATTTTCGGCAGTGAGGCGCAATTATGGTTGTTTCTGTGTGAGTGTTATCTTATTAAAATATGTGTTTTCCAGCCAAACTCTACAAACGCGCTTAAAAAATCATCAGCTGCTACAAGATTTCCATGCACATAAAATAGTTAAGCGTGTATTGTACTTTATGTTATGTCTACACTACACATTAAAAGACAAGGGTATTTCAAAGCGTGTCAACATGTCATTGCAATACAGAGATATACGTTTTAGTAATGGCGTAATAATCTTAGCCAAATCAGTTACGTACAACATCCTACATGGATGCGTTTAGTATTTAATATATCAAATTCTCGATTAACGTGTCTTGGTAAAATGTTCATACCTACAGAGAAAGCAATGAAGAATCCGAAATTTGTGATCGTGCGGTCAGTCGTGAAAGTAACGAACATTTCTGTTCCTTTGGACACTATATCCGCCGTACGAGTATTTCTACAATACATTCGTCTCAAAGTTCCGTTGGAACGATGGCCGTCGTACACCTTCAGATTGTCTCTCGGACAAAGGCTGCTTCCGTAGTGGATTATCAAGAAATGCAGTCTAATTTTCTGTGAAAAAAGAACCCCTGTGTATATATATATATATATATATATATATATATATATATATATATATATATATATATGTACGTACGTACGTATGTATGTATGTATGTATGGATGTATGTATGGATATATATGCATATATATATGCTTATATATATATATATATATATATATATATATATATATATATATATATATATACATACACATATATATATATATCTATATATATATATATATATATATATATATATATATATATATATATATATATATATATATATATATATAGGACATGGTCTACAACAATACCTTGTTATCACTGAATGCTTACAACGCGTACGCCTCTCATACATCATATACAATTGTAAATTCACAGCAAAAGACGTTGTCGTATATTAGAAGTGTCTTCACGATGAATAAACAGCTTATACGCCAGACCCATGCACTGCAACGTCTTCTCCCGACCTGTGGAAGTCCTGTGCTTTGGCGATATTTATTTCCGCTTGGACACATACATCACGCGCGCTGTACGTGAAAGTCTTCACGCCACCAACTGTGTTTGTTCATGTATCGATGCCTTGCTGACCAGTGGTCACCTACTGGTAATATCCCCCCCGTAATAAACAGTGAAGACGCCGTCCTCAAAACACATTGATTTATGAGAGACGGTTTCGTGACACAGATTCATGTCTCTGAATGCGACCGTCGGTTCACGGCAATCTCACACCGTCGCGACTTGGCTCCGTGCCAGTCTGGTTCTACGGCAGTTGAGTTCCGAAGCAATCGCTCTATGTGTCTGAATTTATTACTGTCTGACATCTAGGTATTCTGTATTACTGACATCTCCATTAAACTTTTTACGGTTATAGGCTGTGGACGAAATAGAGTTGGTGGCGTGTCGCCTCTTGTATTCCGATCTAGTCTACAATAAATTATTGCAGCTTTTGTCTGGTTTCAAGGCATAAAGGCGCCTGGCGTGTTGTTGTTATGTAGAAATGCATAGCTGCTATAAATAACGCACACAATTGGGGTTGAGGGTTTCCAGCCAATCGATACCGTATAAAATAAAATCCCGTGGGTTTTTCCTGCGTCTGAGTAACATGTTCCTATTCAAGCAAGTAGGTTTTTCCATATGAATCAGTAAAATGCGTGCAGTTTGGTTTGTAGGTTTTGGGGTCAATAAAATGCCAAACACGTAAAAGTAGGAACACATGGGTAAGGCTAACTTCACAAATTGTACATCATTATTTGGGGGCGAACCACCCATTGAGTGTTATGGTGGCTGATTTATATCTCTAAGACAACATTCGTAATTTATAAACATTTTTCTGCAAGTTTGTTGTGGAGACTGGATATTTCCAGTGCCCGTCTCTGCGGACACGAAAAGTATTCTAATTTGCAGATCCTGCGATCAGCCAACAGGTTAGCGTCTTTCAGCGCAAAGGCCAACGTCGAAAAACTGCAAAGATCATTATTATGAAATATATACGTGTTTTGGGGTAGATTCCCAAGCTTAATATTTTATTTATTAACAATAGGCAAGAAGTTGAATACCCCAAACAGCCACATCGGCTACAGTGCAAACATTGGATCATAGTATTTAGTTAAAACTGAGAATTATTAAAGGAACAAGTTATCGCAGACCCCTTTTTTCGGTGTGTGTGTGTGTGTGTGTGTGTGTGTGCGCGCGCGCGCGTGCGTGCGTGCGTGCGTGTGTGTGTGTGTGTGTGTGTGTGTGTGTGTGTGTGTGTGTGTGTGTGTGTGTGTGTGTGTGTGTGTGCGGGTGTGTATGTGTACGGTATAAGTCCTCGAAAAAAGGCAATATAAATGACCATCTATCACATCTTCACTACAACTTGTCACTGTACTTGTGACATGATGAATAAATAACATTTATGTCATCTATCGATCAAAATATACACGAAATCAGCTCGTTGTTGCGGGCATACATAATTTCACAGAACATTCCGGTAGATGCCGCCACTTGATGTAATTGATATGCACATAGGCACACATAAAGTGGATAGTTAGATCTCACTACAACAAGCGGCGCTGTCTGGTTGATGAATAGTGTAACTAAGAGCGTGACTGTAAAAAATCGCCGCGAATAATAATACTATTAATTGTAAAACCTCTATAGCGCCTATATCCTTAGAAATGTTCATGGTCAGTGGCGCTGTCGCGCTTACATTTTTCCGATCGTTAAAAACGTTCCGATTGACGTTTCTGCGCATGCGCAATACATGTAAAATCACCAATGTCCAACGAAACAATAAAGCATTTTCGGTATAAATGCCACGAGCTGTTCGTTAACTCTCATGTGATGATTACTGTGAAGAGTTTAATAAAATGTCGTTCAATGCAATAAAATATTACGGTTTTTATAAATCACTGTCACGGATTATGGCGCACAACAGTGACGTCATTTACGCTTCCTCTCTAAATATGCCTCAAAGCTTGTTTGCCTCGTGTTAATTTGCGACAAATATTTTTCTGAGAGGTTATATACACCCTGACGAACAACCCGTAGTATGTATGCCATACATGCTTTGTCATTTCGCTGCATATTGATGATTTTACAAATATCGCGCATGCGCAGAAACGTCAATCGGAACGTTTATAACCCCGGAAAAATGTAAGCGCTACAGCGCAACAAACAAGATCATTTAGATAGTCACTAGTGGGTAAATGCTTCAAGGATGAAGCAGGACTGGGGTAATATGAATGGGAGTGGCACTACAACAGGGTAAATGCTTAGTAGCTAAAACACGTTTAGGACTCGAGTTAAAGTAAGGAGACAAGCCTCCCCCCTCTCTCTACCCCCTCCCCCCACCTTCCGTCCCCGTTCATTCACATTTCCGGCTGAAATTGCGCCACTGCAGAACATTCTTCACCACCAACGGTCAGCTCGCATGTCGAATATTCCATGGGAACCCTCGACTCAGTGACAGGTAACAGGGACTTTTGCCAGCTGGCACCGCGAACTATTTATCTCCGTGGCGAGATCGCATAATTTGATTTGGTGCGGACAATAGGCAAACATGCGGCAAAATCGGGGGGTGGGGTGGGGTGGGGTGGGGTGGGGTGGGGTGGGGTGGGGTGGGGTGGGGTGGGGTGGGGTGGGGTGGGGTGGGGTGGGGTGGGGTGGGGTGGGGTGGGGTGGGGTGGGGTGGGGTGGGGTGGGGTGGGGTGGGGTGGGGTGGGGTGGGGTGGGGTGGGGTGGGGTGGGGTGGGGTGGGGTGGGGTGGGGTGGGGTGGGGTGGGGTGGGGTGGGGTGGGGTGGGGTGGGGTGGGGCTTGTCTCCTTACTTTAACTCGAGTCCTAAACGTGTTTTAGCTGCGAAGCATTTACCCTGTAGTAGTGCCACTCCCATTCATATTACCCCAGTCCTGCTTCATCCTTGAAGCATTTACCCACTAGTTTTATTCCTTTACCCGCGAACCCAACATATTTTTCCGGCTGGTCATCTTCTGTAGGCATTCATTGGTCGATATCAATGTTAACAGTAAACAAAATTAGTATGCATAGCGAGAAACACGCCGTTTTCCGAGACCATGTGATCCAGCAAGTAGCTTATTACGCGGATAGCATGATAGAAAATGGTGGCGCCACACTACGGAGTTTTCAGGACGCTAGCCAACACGCCACCAGCCGATCCATTTGTTGAAAAAGGGGCGGCGGGTAGAGCCGTTGCATTTCTTAACGTCGACAGTTTGAAACATCGAAAACTCGAGTTGAGGGACGAAAATCAAAAATCGACGGTTTTAGTAGTTTGAGGCATGCTTTGGGCTTTCCAAAATGGTATAGCACATGTCTGTAGCTATTCCAAATCGCCCCCGTAATTCAGATTCGCATTCCTGATACAC
>OZ024860.1:37087814-37120314 GCA_964017155.1 Oasisia sp. SBJ-2009
TGCGTTTAAAGTAATTAATTTGAACGCACCCTTTTCATTCTCCAAGGTGTTGGAACAAGACTTTGTTCGAGGGAGTGGGTCCGATCTGAACTAACTGCAATAGTTCACATCTCCCCTGACTGATTGACAGTGAACCTGGAAGTTTTTGGAAGTTATGTCCTATTGCTGAAAGGTCACGATCCTTCGTCGTTCGGATGGTTACCCTACACCTTCATTAATTACGGTACACAGCCAACTCTGAGACAACTTTAATAAATATATTGCTATATCATAAACAGTTTCATAGGAAATGTCCAACCTTTATTCGCTAGAGCACGTGGCGACGATATACGGATAGTTTTCTATTTTAAATGGATAAACCCATACACACACTCATGTTATATACACACACACACACACACACACACACACACACACACACACACACACACACACACACACACACACACACACACCCACACACACACACACACACACACACACACACACACACACACATACATTCGGCTGCACGCATATTGCGTGCATACACGCACACATTCATATTGCTGCAACCGTACACAAAAAGCACTATGCGCAATACCGCCTTTTTCTTCAATCAATCGACACTTGGAGGACGCAAACGAGTTGCATGCCGCACTGTCTCGAACACCCTCGATGTTAGCGAATATTTCCCGTTTTTCCTTCCTGTCGTTGACTTGCTCGCTTCTTTTCCGTATCTAATCTTTCCCACATCACACTTGGTCACGCTTCCAATCTAAGGGCATATGTTGTGGTCATATCGCAGACACATTGCATGGTATTTACTTACGTTGGCAATTTGTCTCCAGTGCATGTGTTTTTGCCAAAGCACGAATGCGATCTACGTAAAAAGATCGACCACGCTGTTCCTTTGTCCGCATATGTGTCACTACCTGTCTCTGCTCGTAACGCCCTAGTCACTTTTTGGCTTCATTCCCGAGTGCACTCGATGCCATATCAGGTTACTGACTACAGCAACACGCTGCGAGCTTCTTGACTTAGCTACGTTATATGGGATAATGTATAAATGTGAGTTTCCAATTCACATTCGTCGTCCGTTTCATTTATGTATCTTCTACGAACGATATATTGTATCAAACTACAACAACCCAATCAGTTATTAAAGTCACGCCTGGCTAACAAATGTGTACTGAAAATAAACACAAACACCTTACAATAATGCAGTCTCTTAAAGTACAATGTGCGTGTTTGAATGTGTGTACGAATATGTAGGCGTAAGTGCGTGGCTGTGTGTATTTATTTGTGTTGATGCAGGTGTGTACAAGTTTATATTTGTGTGTTTGGGTAGGTCCTATTGTATATATATATACACACACATGCGCGCGCGCACCCACACACACACGCACCCACACCAGACCCCCCCACACACACTATATATATATATATATATATATATATATATATATAGTGTGTGTGTGGGGGGGGTCTGGTGTGGGTGCGTGTGTGTGTGTGGGTGCGCGCGCGCATGTGTGTGTGTGGGTGCGTGTATGCGTATGTGTGTGTGGGTGCTTGTGTGTGTGTGGGTGTGTGGGTGTGCGGGTGTGTGGGTGCGTGTGTGGGTGCGGGTGTGGGTATGTGTGTGTGTGTGTGCGTATGTGTGTGTAGGTGCTTGTGTGCGTGTGTGTGTGTGGATGTGTGGGTGTGCTAGGGTGTGGGTGAGTGTGTGGGAGCGTTTGTGGGTATGTGGGTGTGCGTGTGTGTGTGTGGGTTCGTGTGTGTGGGTGCGTGTGTGGGTATGTGGGTGCGTGTGCGTGTGCGTGTGCGTGTGCGTGCGCGTGCGCGTGCGCGTGTGCGTGTGCGTGTGCGTGCGTGCGTGCGTGCGTGCGTGCATGTGTGGCATAGTGTGTGAGACATTGTGTGTGACAGTGTATATGACACTGTGTGTGTGTGTGTGTGTGTTTGTGTGTTTGTGTGTTTGTGTGTTTGTGTGTTTGTGTGTTTGTGTGTTTGTGTGTTTGTGTGTTTGTGTGTTTGTGTGTTTGTGTGTTTGTGTGTTTGTGTGTTTGTGTGTTTGTGTGTTTGTGTGTTTGTGTGTTTGTGTGTTTGTGTGTTTGTGTGTTTGTGTGTTTGTGTGTTTGTGTGTTTGTGTGTTTGTGTGTTTGTGTGTTTGTGTGTTTGTGTGTTTGTGTGTTTGTGTGTTTGTGTGTTTGTGTGTTTGTGTTTTATGTGCGTGTGTGTGTGTTTGTGTGTGTATGTGTGTGTATGTGTGTGTATGTGTGTCTGTTACACAAGCCTGGTAAGATTCTTACTGACGAAAAAACTGTGCCTACGGCATAACAGTTAATTCAACAAAGTCATGCTAAATATATCAAAGGAAACGGGTGTCTTTTTCACACGACATATTCAAAATAAGGTCATGCCAAGGTCAAGTTACAGAAACACTTGAACTGTTTTACGAGTTTATATTTTGAAAGGCTGATGACAGCAAGTTCAATCTTGACACGCAACCTAGAAGCGTATATATCCACTAAGTAGTTGGTGTCTTACAAGTCGGAGAGCACAGAAACTTAGAGCTGAATTGAGACGTTTTGTTGAACAAGGTAAGAAACCACCAGCTTTTACTGATTATAACTATAGTTTACAAACATGTATTTATTCCGCATTTGGATTGTGGGTGACATTAACATCGAGTTACCTATGCATATTATATTGTATATCTTCAATTGCACCGTTGACGTATATCATTTTTTAGATAGGATAAAATCGTCAACAACGTTCGTTTTTATCTCGTCGATAAATATGGACATATCCTCTTTCAAACGTAAGCTGTGCTAAACGAAGACGTCTTTGCTTTGTTGAGCTTGCACGTCATATTCCTTTTCCGTTTCCTTACAGGGTCATATCGTCAACGCAATGAAATCTACCGTCGTTTTGTGTTTCACCATTTTATCAGTGACGCTGACGTTAGTGTTTGGAAACAATGCGGTGAGTAAAATATACGGATCGTTATATAATACACTGAGAACCCAACATGTATATTATATAATAGTCTTTCTCTGTACGTACGTACCTATGAATTTATGTACGTACGTACGTACGTACGTACGTACGTATGTATGTATGTATGTATGTATGTATGTATGTATGTATGTATGTATGTATTTATGTATGTATGTATGTATGTATGTATGTATGTATGCATGTATGTATGTATGTATATATGTGCGTGCGTACGTACGTATGTATGTATGCATGTATGTATGTATGTATGTACGTATGTATGTATGTATGTATGTATGTATGTATGTATGTATGTATGTATGTATGTATGTATGTATGTACGTACGTATGTATGTATGTATGTATGTATGTATGTATGTATTTATGTATGTGTGTGTATGTATGTATGTATGTATGTATGTATGTATGTATGCATGTATGTATGTATATATGTGCGTGCGTACGTACGTATGTATGTATGCATGTATGTATGTATGTATGTACGTATGTATGTATGTATGTGTGTGTGTATGTATGTATGTATGTATGTATGTATGTATGTATGTACGTACGTATGTATGTATGTATGTATGTATGTATGTATGTATGTATGTATGTATGTATGTGTGTGTATGTATGTATGTATGTATGTATGTATGTATGTATGTATGTATGTATGTATGTATGCATGCATGCGTGTGTATATGTATGTATGTATATATGTATGTATGTATGTATGTATGTATGTATGTATGTATGTATGTATGTATGTGTGTATGTACGTATGTACGTACGTACGTATGTATGTATGTATGTATGTAGGTATGTATGTATGTATGTATGTATGTATGTATGTATGTATGTATGTATGTATGTATGTATGTATGTATGTATGTATGTATATATGTATGTATGTACGTACGTACGTATGTATGTATGTATGTATGTATGTATGTATGTATGTATGTATATATATGCATATGTATCCCACATGACGCCGATCTATGGCGACAGGATGTTGGGCGTCGTGTTTTAGTTTGTGTACTGAGGTATTCCTGGTCGGAAGACACACTGTGCTTGCACCAATGTGATCGTGATGCACATCATGGTTACCATGGATGAGTGTGACAAGCCACCAAGCTATCGTTTTAATGACACTCTTTTACTCCGTCAAAAATCGGTCACAGACCAGCGCCGGCCAAAACCCGTGGTCAGCGCGTGCATAAACGGGGTAGACGAGGTGGAGCCCTGTTGAGGTTACGCCGTCGACATTTACGTCCCCCACTACCATCTGTTTCTGTCGAACGTCGGCCGACGCGTTTCTGTTTCACAGAGACATGGCTTGACGCCACAATTCCTGATTCAGCCGTGCACCCCCCCCCCCCCGGACTAACTACCCACAGAAGTAACCGGTCTCGCGACGAGACTGAGTGGGATGGCTCGCGGAGGGGGTGTTTGCATCTTAGTAAATGATCGCTGGGCTCCCGATGTCAAGATTTTGTCAAAAACCTGCTTTGCTGATATATACTCTCTCACAATTATCTGTCGGCCTTTCTACTTTCCCAGTGAGTTTTCAAGCATATTTCTAACTGTTGTGGATATAACCCCTCAAACTAACACAGGTGCCGCAGTGATTCAACTGACGTATTCACGCCGGCAGAACATTCTCACCCAGACTGGTTTGTTATTGTGATGGGTGATTTCAATAAGGCTTAGCCGAAGACAGATATATTGAAGTATATACAGCAGGTCACATGTGCAACTAGGGATGATAGAACGTTTCACCATCAAAGGCGCCTATCGGGCCATCCCGCGCGCACAACTCAGTCGCTCGGACCATGCCATGGCTTACCTGGTGCCTACTTACAAACAACAATTTAAATGACCACCGTGAAAACTGTGAAACGGTGGTCGGTGAATGCGGTGGAGAAACTTCGCTGCTGCTTTGAATGCACTGTTTGTTTAAAGAGGCCGCATTCGACATTCACGAATACAACGAGACAGTCATCGATTACATCACCTTCTGCGAAAGCCTGTTGATTTCAACATAAACAATAACAAGCTAAAGCAATGACAAACCTTGGTTTAATACTTATATCAAACACAAGTACAAACGAAAGAGGATGCGTACAAAGTTAATGACAAATACAAGAAAACGAGATATCCAGCAGAAAAGGCGATCAAGTCCGAAGGCCAAATACCGGGACAAGCTTGAGGAAATCTCACCACCAACTACTCTAAGACCTCATGGCAGGGTCTGAAGGCCATGACCAACCATAAACCGTCTTCCAAGAATACTACCACTACCGACATTATTCTTCCCAATACACTATATGACTTCTACAGCCGCTATGATAATCAAACACTATTCCGGCCTTCATGGACATTCCTGGACAAGCAGGACAGATAAATCCGTGATCCAGATAAGATCGTAGAAAGAATAGAGGATTCTACACCGAGCTATAAGACATTGATCAGAGTACTATAATCCACAAAAGAGGTAACATAGATAACATCATGGGCGGTGGAAGTGGCACTAATAATAATAATAATAAAACTATTTTTCTAAAGTGCTAATTCCCGCATGGCGGATCGATGCGCTATACAGGACAATAAATGTATTAATAAAACTACGAGATATGAAGAATGCGACAGCAACAGGCAAAGACCATATAACCATCGAGACATTGAAAGCAGGAGAATATATAATTTCGATGACACTTGCTAAGCTGTACACTAAATGTTTATAAGAAAGACGAATACACACAGCGTGGAAGAACGGTAAGATGGTTATAATCTTCAAGTTGGGAAATAAGAAAGACTTGTCCATATGTACATAATGTCCATATGTACAGGTGTACGTACGTACATATGTATGCATGTATATGTCCAGTGACGATCTATCGATGGCGGTAGGCTGGTCAAATTTCGATTAAGTTTGCGGTGGGATTTAAATGTAATGTAGACCATTTATAGTTTGATCTATCTGCAGACTTCCCATTTATGCCAACACTAATTTGGTCAGATTTCATTTTAAATAGTTTGAGTTTCTTTACGTTTATGTTCACGAGGTTGTGGAAGCGCTCCGTTAGATATATTTTGAATGTGTACTTGTATCATAAGCGTACACGTGGCTTTATCTAAACAATTCTTTATTGTCGTGCATTAAACCGAGCAACCTAGCTGCAATACATGTACCGGACAGTGGAGATGGGACCACATTTTTCAATGTTTACTGCTGGTGAATGTGTTTGCTCTGTGAAACGCGTCTACTCCACATATGTTTATGTTATAAAAATACCAACACTGTAATGAATTGTATTCTGAAAAAATGCATAAATAATACAGTCAAACCCATTGAAGCGATGATGCAATTGTTCGAATGAACACTAAGCTGAGTTTAGGTTATAATATGTTTTGTTGTAGAACGGAGCTGAAGATTCTTTCTCTTCCCAGCATAGAGACCGACGTGCTGACGGACAGACGGGTGTAACGTGTAGGTTTCACAAATGTGCACAAGTAATACTAGTTATATACCCTGACATTGGTATAAATAAAATAATAAAATATATAGTATGTCGAAATCATCAGTTAAGCAATCAATGACAGAGATTCATTTCATGAAAGGACGAAAGTACATATCAACCAGTTCTCAAAATGCCCACCTTCTTTCTGTATATATATATATATATATATATATATATATATATATATATATATATATATATATATATATACACACATATATACAGATATATATATATATACATATATATATATATATACATATATATATATATATACACATACACACACACACACAC
Source organism: Oasisia sp. SBJ-2009 (assembly GCA_964017155.1). Classification (NCBI taxonomy): domain Eukaryota; kingdom Metazoa; phylum Annelida; class Polychaeta; order Sabellida; family Siboglinidae; genus Oasisia; species Oasisia sp. SBJ-2009. Next base: position 37,094,621 of record OZ024860.1, read on the forward strand.
ACATATATATATATATATATATATATATATATATATATATATATATATATATATATATATAATAAAGACGTGGATGTCCATGCGTGCACATGTGTGTTTGTATCTGAACGGGTTCGCTTGGAACATTAGTACGTGCATAAGCATGATTGTATGTACATATCAAACTATGAACATACCTACTGACATAGAACTTCCTAACATGAACTCAATACCACGAATATGATATGTAGACTTCGCGCTGAGATTATTGCTGTGTTTGCAGCGTTCGTGAAGTGCGGCGACTACTGCGCATGTGCGTGTAATAGCGCCATGAAGTACTGCAAGTGTGAGTGCACCCCGGACGGCTGCAAGTGCTACAGCTGGAACAATCACATCTCAACCAGTGGCTGTTTAGCCGTCACCAGGAATACCCATTGTCAGAAATTCGGCTACGGCTCCACATGTGTATGCCGCACAAACTCATACACTCATTGCACATCTCCGTAACGCCTTCACGGCTGTTGTACTTTAACACATTTCTGGAACGTCGTAATTTCATTAAAATATACATCTTGAAATAATACGTGACTTATCTCGACCACATTTGCCGTGTATTATGGTTGCGTAAACAGCAGGCCAGATTGCAAAATATTATCAGTATGCATTCTGACAGGGCGGTTTTAATGTATCACCGTCCAGTCATACTACTTATTGCTCTGCACATTTGGTTAAGAAAGGGAAAAAATGCGGATGCAAAAAAAGGAAAATATACTCACGGTTGTTTCACTATGTTGCGAAATAAAATTGAAAAAACATCAATATCTTCTATGTCGTGGATACTGAGTGGAGAGTTGCCCTACACGGGACAGGTTGGCGCAATTGATATATATATATATATATATATATATATATATATATATATATATATCTACATATATATATATACATATCTACATATATATATATGTATATATATATATATATATATATATATATATATATATATATATATATACATTGTTGTTTATTTGACTAAATGACTAAAGCTACTTTAGCTGCACCATCTGTCTGCACAAATGTTATCAGTAGTTTTGTAACAGAAGATCACCACTAATAAACATCGTTGTTATTGCACCAAGTTGCTGTGAATGTACTTATTGTGCGAGTGCTACGATGCAGTCGGTATGTTTGCGGTGTGAATGTGTCTCGTGCTGACGGGAGGAGAAAGACGGAGACGCACGACTCGTCTGTCAAAGTGCTGACTGTGAGAGCTGAAGTGTTTTTGCGGTGAACCAGTGTAAGAGGCACTCACAATTTATGTTCTAAGGCACGGCAAACACCCGCACCTGTTTGCTAGATGTGGACTAGCCGGATATCATTGTTAGAGTGAGGGAGGGGGGGGGGGAGAGGAGAGGGATAGAGATGAAGGGAGAGAGGGAGTATATAAAGAGAGAGAGAGAGAGAGAGAGAGGGGGAGAGAGAGTATGAGAGAGAGAGAGAGAGAGAGAGGTGAAGATAGAGAGGGAGAAAGAGAGTCAAATAATGAGAGAGAAAGGGAGAAGCGATGGTTGGAGGGTGGAAGTTTGGAGGAACGGAGGGAGCGAGGGAGGAAGGGAGGGATAGAGGGAGGGAGGGAGGGAGGGAGAGAGAGAGAGAGAGAGAGAGAGAGAGAGAGAGGGAGGGAGGGATAGAGGGAGGGAGGGATGGAGGGACGGAGGTAGGTAGGTAGGGAGGGAGGGAGGGGGAGGGGGGATGCAGGGAGGGAGGGAGGGAGGGAGGGAGAGAGAGAGGGAGGGAGGGAGGGAGGGAGGGACGGAGGGAGGGACGGACGGACGGACGGACGGACGGACGTACGGACGGACGGACGGACGGACGGACGGACGGACGGACGGACGGACGGACGGACGGACGGACGGACGGACGGACGGACGGACGGACGGACGGACGGACGGACGGACGGACGGACGGACGGACGGACGGACGGACGGACGGACGGACGGACGGACGGACGGACGGACGGACGGACGGACGGACGGACGGACGGACGGACGGACGGACGGACGGACGGACGGACGGACGGACGGACGGACGGACGGACGGACGGACGGACGGACGGACGGACGGACGGACGGACGGACGGACGGACGGACGGACGGACGGACGGACGGACGGACGGACGGACGGACGGACGGACGGACGGACGGACGGACGGACGGACGGACGGACGGACGGACGGACGGACGGACGGACGGACGGACGGACGGAGCACCGCCCGTTTTTATGTATCCGATAGCGAGACAGCACAGCGTGGTGGTGCATCTGCTAATTCATTCATATCCAGTTCACACGCAATACCAGTAGTACTTGTGTGCGTTGATGTTAACGTGATGTTGCAGTTCTCCACTCGAATATCCTTTAGCGAGTTATATACAAGCGGAGCAATATCGCTCACTCTTGACAGAAGGGTCAGAAGCACGTATCTCGGTCCCAGTGCCGGTGTCATATACAATACGGACCCTTTGGGAAATGGACCCAGGTTCCATATTTGCTATATAATATGGACCCCGCGAGTCCCAATTTTATTATAGAATATGAACCTAACCCACAAAATGTTGACTAGGGTGGGGTGGATATATACTATGGGTTCCATATTCTATACGTCTCATAGAATATACCCCGGGTCCATAATCTGTGGGGTCCATATTATATATGTATTATAGTATATGGACACCCCATAGAAAATGGACCCCATTTCCATATTATATGGGGGTCAATATTCTATATGCGTTATAGAATATAGACTCCCAATAGAAAATGTACCACGGGTTGTGTTGTTGATATATTCCTGATGTAACTTAACCCTGAGCAATGTCTGTGATTATAATTCTCAGACTTTCATTTTGCTTTTCATGCAACAATAAGTTCACAGTAGTTTAATAAATAATTTTAAAACGTCAACTGATCTTACATGAAACATTAACACACATTTCTGTTTCATTATTTTGTATTTTGCGGAGACGACAATACATGAATGAGTGAGTGAATACAACTCTTGGTTATATTTATTTAGCCATCCCACAATATGGAACAATTTACATATTTTAGAAGTTGATAGCATTCACAGTATTAGTAGTCAATGATGAATTACATTTTAATGGCAGCGGTGGCTATAACGTATAAACATTAAACAATGTTTTTTTTTACGAAACTGTTATAAATGATGGCTGTGATATTCTCGTTACAATCTTTTGCACTGCGCTATGCTATTTTACCAATTTGCTCAGCTTTTTTAAAGGGGTCCTCATTCTATATGGGGTCACGAATCCGTTTTCTGTGATGGTCCATATTCTCTCTGACACCGAGAAAACGAGGGGAAACTAGGAAAATAGTCAGTTGCTTTTATATTCGCAAGATGGCGCATCTATCGGTAATCTCCATATCCTCTATTACTCCGGTGTGGGGCGACACTGGATCGTTCCTTCATAGCGCAATATATATATATATATATATATATATATATATATATATATATATATATATATATATATATATATATATATATATATATATATATATATATATATATATATATATATATATATATATATATATATATATATATATATATATATATATATATATATATATCAATCAGAGGGATCGCCGACTCCAAATGGCAGGGAAATAATGTTCGAGTTTCGCAGCGCCCTGACCAGGAGGGATAGGAAGTGGAAACTACGGTTGTTCACTGTTCCAACAGTGGCGTCACGGAAGTGGATTCTGTACCGATTTCCAAACATCAGGATGTATTTGAGGTAAGACAAAATCGGAAAATCACCATATAATATGGATCGTTTATTGTGAATTTTTGTTTTAAAACGAACACATACATTAAGTCATGCGAAAGACCAAAACAATACAAATTATATTATAGCCGAATCATTCACACGTCTAGTATCACTTAGTCTCATTCAGAAATGCTAGGCATTACGGTACTTGTATATCCAAAGTTTAGCCAGTAAGCATGTATATATGACAGTTGTAGTGTTGCCATAGCACAGTGCCTAACCATTTGTTTGTTTCTTGATTTCTTATGTTGCCATGGCTCCAAGATCAAGGCCATGGCAGTGCCACTGGCGTTGGCCATTATGATTGTGCCTTGATGAATTCTATGTCTGACTATCACTATCACTATGATTGGAGGTAACGTGATTACTCTAGACTTCATTGAATAGGCGGATCTTGTTAGCATGTTTACAAGCACAAAATCGGAAAATATCCCTATAATATGGATAGTTTCTTGTCAATGTTTGTTTAAATGGATAGTTTATCGTCAATTTATGTTTTAGAACGAACACATACAATATAATGAACACTACATATGTCACATATGCAAGCTTACTGGCTAAACTTTGGATACTTAAAGGACTACAACACATAATACACAATGCCGTACTCGATACTCAGAGTAAAAACCAACAGGTCCAATAACTGTTTAATTAATTGGTGTCTGGTCAATCAAAGAACTCACAATGACTAAACAAACTTCCGTGCTTTCGATTTGACCTGTTTTTCAATTTATGTCTATTTTGTGGAATATTATATATATATATATATATATATATATATATATATATATATATATATATATATATATATATATATATATACAGGGACTACTGGAAGGTTACCATCTGGCAGAGGATAGCGCAATATAGGCAGATGTGGACGCCGCATGCTGAGTCCTTCGTAGAAGCTCGGGACACTATGTCCACAGTGATGATAATGATGATAAGTACATAGAAATGTGTACACACACATACACACATATATATATATATATACATATATATGTGTGTGTGTGTGTGTGTGTTTGGTTTGTGTGTGCGTGTATTTGTTTATGAGTGTGTGTGTGGTGTGTGTGTGTGTGTGTGTGTGTGTGTGTGTGTGTGTGTGTGTGTGTGTGTATCTGTGTGTGGGTGTATGTGTATTTGTGTGTATGTGTGTTAGTGAGTGTATGTGTGTGTATGTGTGTGTGTGTGTGTGTGTGTGTGTGTGTGTGTGTGTGTGTGCGTGCGTGTGTGTGTGTGTGTGAGTGAGTATGTTTGTACAGTTCACCGTCAGAATCTACTAATGATCACTGCCATCGTCGCCTTGGCTCTTTCTCTATCGAACACTAAAGAAGCTCTTTCCGGAATTATCCCCGTTGCTGCATCCAAAAGCCACGCAGAATACAATGTTTTATTCGATGAAGAAGAACACCGCAAGACACCATACACCAAGAATACCATTGAAATCCTTAACCTGCTGCTAGTGTCTTTGGTACATATGACATCACACTCACGGAAACACCCGAAGGCAAAATTTCATAGGCGATGTTTGAGGAAGTATTCTTAATTGCATGATTTTATAAAATATATTTGTTTTCAAGTATTCATACTACAAGGTTATATTATGTTATATATATTCTATTAACCACAGCCTTTAATCTAGCATGTTCATTTCACCTTTAAACCATGACAAAAGTTACAATTTTGTATCATAGTTTTGCATATAAAAAATGTACTTGATGTACGACATATACACACACACCATAATATTTACCAGCGAATCTCTTCTAGTGTGTCATCTCCAAATTAATCGGTTCTATCAGGTAGATCAACTGCTTCTAATCACACTGGGTCGTCATCATAGGGGATTCTGCAACAACATCAATTTTATAATTTATATTATGCACAAATATTGAAGAATACATGTATGAAAAATCAGTTGGAAAAGTGTACTGCAAATGAATTACAAAATAAAATTGAAAGTTTGACAAAAGCTTTGTTAAGTGTACACAAATAAGAATGGCCACAATGGTCAAAAATCAATCAAACATGTTTTTACCATGGCTGGTCACGAAGAAATTCCATTCGCAATCCAGTCCAAAGTCATCACTGTAGTGATGAATATTAGCAAATTCTTGAAATTTTTGTACTGGGCTGCGGACCAATCACTGGGTAAAAGCAGTATACATGTACATGTATATGACATAAATTGAAAAAATCTACCCATGGTAGAACTGTCACTAAATTACAATTGATAAAACTTATATTTGTATGAGAAGTTTTTATAAATTTACTTGATATTTGTGTTATGTTTGCTTTATGCTTCGTAAACAGATCTATACCAGTTTTAATATGTACAGATTCATAAATACGACAAACAGACATGCAAAACTCCCTGAAAGTGTATACCGATATGCATAGATATCTAATATTTATAAACATTACCAACAACATGTATGTTTAACTCAAAATCAGTGCTTGAAAACACGCTCGCAAGTAATATATTGATAAGTTTTGGGTACCCTCATTCTTCTTGAGAAGGAAGCATGGAAGGATATTGTGAGTTACTTGTTTTTTATGTGTTTGTTTGGTTTATGCCTGGTAAACGTTTCATAACAATATCTTCTAATCCACACTGACCGGTCGGAAGTTTGCTAATTTTTAAGAAATATAAAATATAGCACGTTGGGTATGTGTACATTCCTAATTAAGACAGTCAGGCATGTCATGTTGCTCTGATAATTCACAATGTTATGCATAGATATCAAACTGACACAACAGTTCATTGAACCATCCATATTTAGCTTACAATCAATGTCTGAAAACCCTCTCGTATGTCACGAGCAATTTATTTTAAAAATTGGGGCACCCAGACGTATGCTATTTTTGTTGTGAAGGAAGTTCGGAAGGATATTGAGACTTACTAGTTATTTGAGCTATAAGAATGAGCTTACACCTAGAAAAGGCTTTGTGACAATACAAGCAACGCCTCATCGAAATGTTTGGGTCGGAAGTTGGTCATATTTTAAGAAATATAATAACATACCATCTCTGCATATGTATAGATTCATAATTAAGCCAACCAGATCTGCCATATTCCTCTGATTTGCACATTTATATACCAAATATGTACAATTTATGTCTAAGGTATGTGTATTCTGCTCACAATCAGGGTCTGAAAACCCTATCGCGAGTGATATTTTGAAGAAGTCATGATTTGTATCAACTTGCTGTACATTAACCGTACACTGTATTTATATTGTAATTGTATTTGTGCAATCTATATATTATATAGATCAACTCAACACAATTTCACTGACACAGGCTCAAGATTGCAGAATATATTGACTATACGTCAGTCTATAGTGAAATGTGAATACAATTATTTATTTTTAACAAGCTGTCAAATGTCAAAGTGCCATAACTTGAAACCTATAGCTAGAACGCTCACATGTTTGATTCTTGCTAATCTTACCAAATGCAAAGCAGCAAAGCTCTCATCGTACTGTATTACTGATCCATTCAAAATTAATCTACTTTAAGACTAAGTCTTAGAGTTAGACGTCGTCGTCGACGACAGCAACCAATTTATGGAATTTAATTTGCGTTCACTCGGAATGACCCTAAATGGCCTAATACCGTCGACTAATTTAATAGCAAAACAATTTTGTCAGCTTGCAGTATTCAAACAATGTGAAAATGGTTGAAGCCGAGTAATAACAGAGTACTAACCTGTCAATAAGACACTTGGCGAACGCTGCATCAGTTTTGATGCCGGTCATTACTTTTATCTGAATCCAGAAACTCATCGCCTTTCCTATGTACACTTGTGCGGGCGGTCGATTTCGTTTCTGTTCTGCTTGTACCCTTTTCTTTGCCGAGTCGGTGGCGTATTTCCGTGGGCGACCACGCATTGACATTTCATATAAAAACGAGTTAAAATGCAAAAGCAAGTCGGAAAAGAAACACGTGTGTAAAACTGTAAATACTGCCTGGATGGGGGTCAAGGCCGATCTCGCGACATCACATAACCACGCGCTATCACGTGATTAAGGCGAAGATAGTCTACCACATAAAACCCGTACGGTAGACATTTTCAGTATGAAAAAGACTATATAAATCTTGGGCAAGCCTAAAATAGTTTTTACATTTTAACAAAAAACGAATAAAAAAATGCGCAAAACCGAAACAGTATGTCACAGGGGATACTTGGTAGGTTTGCTCTTCCGCAAAATTAGCATGAAACGCGAGGAGCAAAACAATCGAACTGATTAAGCATTTTTAAACTACAGAAACTACACCCATTTATGGTTTCGCTATGTCCTAATATATTTAGTTAAATTGGAGTTTAATCGCACACAAGCTGAAATTGTTGATCGCGTCGTATCATGGCTATGTAAAAGCAAAGTATCGACATGGCCTTAAAAATCACCGATTGCAGTCGTAGAATAGAACAAGTAGGTTAAAAGTGGAAGTTATTTTTAACGGGGGTATTGAAACATAACCAATATGATAAGAAAAGAGACGTATACTTTATAAGAGAGGACAGGACGTAACTCTATGTTACTTATTCTTGTTTCTTCTCAAACTATGACCGCATATGTAAGATATCTGTATGGACAGTTACTATCCACTGAACACTACTGCGCTCGCCCACTAGACTTCTTGGGCCGTCAACGGGGACATGAAAGAGATGCCACATGTCGTGCAGCTCTCTTTGACAGTAGTTACGTGTGACATATTGACTCTTTAACAGTGCGATTCCGGCAGGAGCTACCGTTAACGGGCAATTGCGCCAGGTACGTGAATGATGCATCTGTGACATATGTTGTAGTCTGGAAAATCCGGCCCAACCATAGAGGTTGTCTTCGATGTGACATTAACAAGTAAGTGATGAAGCAGGCTTGGGGCGTATTGCGTAGGTTAATTTAGCTAGACAGGATTTTCATGATATAGGGGCAACATCAGGTTTATGAAAACGAAAGGTTGCCTCGTAACATTTATAGCGATTTCACGTTTTATGACTTTTTTATTTGTGTCGAAACGCGGTTCTATTGTCAAAATAACGTGTGATCTTTGGTGACATCGGGCAGCAAAGGGCAGGAAGAACTGCGTCAATGTCTCTGTACTGTGAAGAAATGTCGCAAGGTGGGTGATGTGCTATGGTTAAGCGGTTCTCAACCGTTTTGTCTCCAAACACACACTGAGGTCAAACAAAACTCCGAGTAGAATAAGTGAAAATGTCTGTGTAATGTGAGCAAATGTCGTAGAGTTTGGGTGATATGATGTGATGTGATGTGATGTGATGTGTTGTGTTGTGTTGTGTTGTGTTGTGTTGTGATGTGATGTGATGTGATGTGATGTGATGTGATGTGATGTGATGTGATGTGATGTGAAGTGATGTGATGTGATGTGATGTGATGTGATGTGATGTGATGTGATGTGATGTGATGTGATGTGATGTGATGTGTTGTGGCGTGACGTGACGTGACGTGGCGTGGCGTGGCGTGGCGTGGCGTGGCGTGGCGTGGCGTGGCGTGGCGTGGCGCGGCGCGGCGCGGCGCGACGCGACGCGACGCGACGCGACGCGACGCGACGCGACGCGACGCGACGCGACGCGACGCGACGCGACGCGACGCGACGCGACGCGACGCGACGCGACGCGACGCGACGCGACGCGACGTGATGTGAAAATCCGATTACGCCCACGTAATAATTATATAACATCCCTCGCGTCTTCGATACAATAGGTGTTATTGTTGTTATAAACGTTTTTTTAAACAATATTATTTTGATAAGCGTTTACTAAACATTAAAACAACATGTTCGCAGTTGCGACAGCCATTACGAAGCTGGTAAGATAATCGAAAATATAAAAAATGAAATAAATATCACAACTGGTGTTTCAAAGCCCATATTTCAACACATCAAAACAATTTAAAATACTTCAAACGATCGACTCACTACAAGTTCCAGTCACTCAGTGTGATGATTGGTGATGATGTATTTCAATACGGACATAAAATCCCTTGAAATACAGACAGGCATGTCATCGTGATGGTCAACGTGGTCCTGTATATAGCGTTCAGTGTGTCATTGCCGACATGCCAACCTCACACAAGTAGATAGTGCCGAAATGAATCAAAACCTTCATTGCTGCATCACGATGATGTGATGTGATGTGATGTGATGTGAAGTGATGTGATGTGATGTGATGTGATGTGATGTGATGTGATGTGATGTGATGTGATGTGATGTGATGTGTTGTGGCGTGACGTGACGTGACGTGACGTGACGTGGCGTGGCGTGGCGTGGCGTGGCGTGGCGTGGCGTGGCGTGGCGTGGCGTGGCGTGGCGTGGCGTGGCGCGGCGCGGCGCGGCGCGACGCGACGCGACGCGACGCGACGCGACGCGACGCGACGCGACGCGACGCGACGCGACGCGACGCGACGCGACGCGACGCGACGCGACGTGATGTGAAAATCCGATTACGCCCACGTAATAATTATATAACATCCCTCGCGTCTTCGATACAATAGGTGTTATTGTTGTTATAAAAGTTTTTTTAAACAATATTATTTTGATAAGCGTTTACTAAACATTAAAACAACATGTTCGCAGTTGCGACAGCCATTACGAAGCTGGTAAGATAATCGAAAATATAAAAAATGAAATAAATATCACAACTGGTGTTTCAAAGCCCATATTTCAACACATCAAAACAATTTAAAATACTTCAAACGATCGACTCACTACAAGTTCCAGTCACTCAGTGTGATGATTGGTGATGATGTATTTCAATACGGACATAAAATCCCTTGAAATACAGACAGGCATGTCATCGTGATGGTCAACGTGGTCCTGTATATAGCGTTCAGTGTGTCATTGCCGACATGCTAACCTCACACAAGTAGATAGTGCCGAAATGAATCAAAACCTTCATTGCTGCATCACGACATTCTTTGTATTCAGCAACCAGGGACCAGAATATGTACAAACTGCACCTCATTGAAACGAGTTTTATTGGTTTTGCCAGAAGACAAGATAATAAACTCTTTCAAGAGCATGCGTGGAACAATTGCTGGAAGGACTTGTTCGCAATATGTGTGTTTGAAATTTACTTGATAGAAGTTGCCTGCTCCTCTGTAAGTACAGGAAAAAATAATGTTTTTCTTGTACCTGCTTATGTAAATCTTCAAGAGTGTTCTGTCAGCTCTCGGACTCCGTGGCAGTTCCTTGCAGCTATATTGCACCGCGGCACCCCTGCTGAGAACAGCTGCTATTGCTGACATGATGACAATGTACACAACAATAGTTAGGCCACATTTATAATATTGTACAAAAGCATGGAGGCCATATCGCAAGAAGGATGTTGACACGCCAGAAGGAGTACAAAGATAGCAACCAAAATGCTGCCAAAACTCATGGGTATTAGTTATGAAATGCGTCTAAGAGAATGTAGTTTAACAACAATAGAGACCAAGAAAATGAGAGATCAGATATAAACAGAAATATATTTCTCGGTTAAGGGAGAGATAATGACTAGAGGACATTGAATTACATTAGCAATGAAACAGTGTAGACTAGATATTAGAGAACATTCATTTTCAAAAAGAACGGTAAATTAATGGAACAAAATATCAGCTGATTGCGTAGGAGCTAATAGTGTTAAGGTGTTTTAAAATAAAATCAACATATACCTAAGAAGGGCGGGGTACACATAGATAGATAGATTGGATTCTCGATAAGCTAAAGGGCTTCCTTGTCCACCTGTCATACAGTCTTGATTCTCAATGTGGCAATGTTGTTAAATCTTGTTAAGTTATGACACTAACCCATGAAAATATCACATCACGCATAAGCAGTGTACCTCGATCTCTAAAAAGGGGACAATGTACAACAGTAAACGTTTCAAAGAGTTAATATATGCAATCTCAGTCGCACGAATACTTAGAATACAATAAGTATGTGTGTTGTTGTGTTTGTCCGCGCGCACGTCTATATGTGCACACTATTCCGTCGTCCGATTGTAAGAAAGCCCACGTATTGACATTAACTATAAGGGTAAACTATATACATGGCTTACTACTTCCACCAAAACGTTGATCGACAATATATTACATTATATGTCTCTACTCGTGACATTTTGAAACGTCGTCAGTGGTATTTTACATAATATCCGGTTTTGCAATATGGCTATACAGATACAAGAAATGTCACCGCCGTACAAACACATTTTACGTTGTCGAAAGGTCACACGTTGCACAATAGGAATGCTTCTGGAAAGTATTTAACCAAAGTAGTCAAAGACAATCGATACATATCATACTTGATACTCCGAAGTAACGTCGAATTGCCAAAGAAAAAGCTGCTAAGATGAAGATGCTCGTGGTATCAGCTCTTGTTGTCTGTTTCGTGGCAATGGCAAGTGCATATTGTGTTTTGTCTTGTTAATGTGTGTGTGTGTGTGAGTGTGTGTGTGTGTGTGTGTGTGTGTTTGTGTGTTTGTGTGTTTGTGTGTTTGTGTGTTTGTGTGTTTGTGTGTTTGTGTGTTTGTGTGTTTGTGTGTTTGTGTGTTTGTGTGTTTGTGTGTTTGTGTGTTTGTGTGTTTGTGTGTTTGTGTGTTTGTGTGTTTGTGTGTTTGTGTGTTTGTGTGTTTGTGTGTTTGTGTGTTTGTGTGTTTGTGTGTTTGTGTGTTTGTGTGTTTGTGTGTTTGTGTGTTTGTGTGTTTGTGTGTTTGTGTGTTTGTGTGTTTGTGTGTTTGTGTGTTTGTGTGTTTGTGTGTTTGTGTGTTTGTGTGTTTGTGTGTTTGTGTGTTTGTGTGTTTGTGTGTTTGTGTGTTTGTGTGTTTGTGTGTGTGATGTTTGCGATAGTGTTACTATATGCATGCGTTGGTAAATAAGCTACTGCACTGTTCTTACAAGCGATTGATGTAACGTTACAAGTAGCATAAACAGAACAAGCAGGTATGTTGAAGCAATTACTAATATATATATATATATATATATATATATATATATATATATATATATATATATAAAATGAATACTAGCATGACGTCTCAATTCTCACGGAGTGGATTTGCTGCTAAGTTTTAACTCAGTTGCATCGCGTGGAACCATAAATCTGTACGTACATAAACAAGATTGTATGTAATTACGTAACAAACTATGAACATACCTACTAGTCTAGAACTTCCTAACATGAACTCAATACCACGAATATGATATGTAGATTGTTTGCATTAACACAAAGTTGAGCTTAGGTTATCATATGTTTTGTTGTAGAACGGAGCTGAAGATTATTTCTCTTCCCAGCATAGAGACCGACGTGCTGACCGACAGACGGGTGTAACGTGTAGGTTTCACAAATGTGCACAAGTAATACTAGTTATATACCCTGTCATATGTATACCAAAAACTATTGTATGGTGAAGTATTTCACGAAAGGACAAATGTACATATAAACAAGTTCTCAAAATGCCCACCTTTTATATTAAAGGAGGTATGTCCCTGTATGTATATATATATATATATATATATATATATATATATATATATATATATATATATATATATATTTGGATGTCCATGCGAGCACATTTGTGTTTGTATCTGTACGGGTTCGCATGGAACATTAGTACGTACATAATAAACATGATTGTATGTACTTATATATCAAACTATGAACATACCTACTGGTGAACTCAATACCACGAACATGATACGTAGACTTGGCGCTGAGATCATGGCTGTGTTTGCAGCGTTCGTGAAGTGCGGCAACTACTGCGCATGTGCGTGTAATAGCGCCATGAAGTACTGCAAGTGTGAGTGCACCCCGGACGGCTGCAAGTGCTACAGCTGGAACAATCACATCTCAGCCAGTGGCTGTTTCGCCGTCACCAGGAATACCAATTGTCATGTGTATGCCGCACAAACTCATACACTCATTGCACATCTCCGTAGCGTCTTCATGGCTGTTGCACTTTAACACATTTCTCTTGGAACGTCGTAATTTCATAAAAATATATTTTTTAAACTTCGTGTCTTATTGCAGTGTATTATGTTTGTGTGAACAGCTGGCCAGATTGCAAAACAATTATCAATATGCTAATAGGTAACCATGGTAAAAGATAAGTCTTAGGAAAGATGTCTTCTCTATCGTGGTTATTGACAGATGACTTGCCCTACACGGGACAGGTTGGCGCAATTGACATGGAGTCACTGAACGGGACTGTATAACATATACTACAATATGAATAAAATCAGTGAATAAACACTCTACTGTATAATATTAGATAACATGTTACATAAAGTGAATATTATATATTATATATATATGTATATATATTTATATATATATATATATATATATATATATATATATATATATATATATATATATATATATATATATATATATATATATATATATATATATATATATATGCGTGTGTATATGTGTATTGTATATATATATATATATATATATATATATATATATATATATATATTATTTTTACTAAAGCTACTTTAGCTGCACCATCTGTCTGCACAGATGTTATCAGTAGTTTTGTAACAGAAGATCACCACTAATAAACATCGTTGTTACTGCACCAAGTTGCTGTGAATGTACTTATTGAGCGAGTGCTACGATGCAGTCGGTATGTTTGCGGTGTGAATGTGTCTCGTGCTGACGGCAGGAGAAAGACGGAGACGCACGACTCGTCTGTCAAAGTGCTGACTGTGAGAGCTGAAGTGTTTTTGCGGTGAACCAGTGTAAGAGGCACTCACAATTTATGTTCTAAGGCACAGCAAGCACCCGCACCTGTTTCGTGCGTATTTACTATGTGTCGTGATCCACGGAATAAAAACAAAGTTCTACTAAGAACATAAGCGTTAATAGGAATATTGTCTGGAATTTAAAAGGGAAAGGAAGATGTGAATATAAGATGGGAGAGTGGACGGAAGGACGGACGGAAGAATATAAGGAGGAAAGGAGAGAAAGAAGGCTGACAGAAAAGGAAAAAGGAAAATAAAAATAAAGAGAGAGATAATAAGAGAAAGTAAAATGAGAAAGAGAGAGGGTGGGAGGGAGGGAGGTAGGGAGTGAATACTTGTGGAGTGGGGACTGTAAATAAGATTAGTCCCATATCCTCTCAATATGCGTAATGGGTGTGCAGTGTTAGCTTGGCGTATGTAGTGTGTTTTATTGGGTGTCTGAATGTATGATTAGCCCCAAATTGTTGTGGGTTTTTTTTGAGACTTTTTGGAGAGCGTCGTCAGTTTTTGGTTAGCTACAAGTAGTGTGCAGATCGATGACCATCAAACATTGTTAACATGTGAACGTCCCCTTTAACATGGCAGTTAAATTTGATGTTTAACAGCACCGCCCGTTTCTGTGTATACCAGATACCTAGCCTGCACTGCATTCATATCTAGTGCACACGCAATACCAGTAGTGCTTGTGTGCGTTGCTGTTCTCTACTTGGCATACTCGAATATCCTTTAGCGAGTAATATACAAGCGGGGCAATATCGCTCACTGTTTACAGAAGGGTCAGAAGCACGTGTATCGGCCCCAATGCCGGTGTCATATACAATATGAAAAATAAGCCCTGGTTCTATATTTGCTATAGAATGTGGACCCGGCGGGACCAAATTCTATAATAAAAATATGGACCTACCCCACAAAATCTTGACCCGGATGGGGTACATAGTCTATGTGTTCCATATCCTATACGTCTCATATAATATGCACCCCTTAGAAAATGAACCCCGGGTCCATAATCTATGGGTGTCAATATTCTGTATGTGTTATCGAATATAGACACCCAATAGAAAACGGACCCCGGGTTGTGTTGTTGATATATTCCTGGTATAACTTAAAACCTGAGCAATGCCTGTGATTACAATTCGCAGACTTGAAATGTTCCTTCACATACAACTACAAGCTCATAGTGTTAGCACTGTTGACAAGGAGACTGATCATTAATCCAACATTTTGAAGCGTCAACTGTTTTCGCATGAAACATTAACACACATTTCTATTTATTGTTTTGTATATTGGCGAGATGACAATACATGAATGAGTGAGTGAATACTACTCTTAGTTATATTTGTTCAACCATCCTATAATATGGAACAATTTACATATTTAAAACAATTATAGCGTTCGCAGTATTCGCAGTCAATGATGAATGGCATTTCAATGGCAGCGGTGGCTAAAACGCATAAATAATAAACAATGTTTTTACCAAACTGTTATAAATTATGGCAGTGATATCATAGTTACAATTTATGAACTGCGCTATATTATATTACCAATTCGTTCAGCTCTTTAAAAGGGGTTTCTAATTTTATATAGACCTCCATGTCCTTTTTCAGTGAGGGTTCATATTCTCTCTGACACCGGGAAAATAAAGGGCAACCGACGAAAATAGTCAATTGCTTTTATATTCGCTAGATGGCGAATCCATCGGTAATCTCCATAGCCTCGATTACTCCGCTTTGGGGCGACAATGGGTCGTTCCACCATAACGCCCGCGGACACGTTTTGAGACGAATACGTTTGGTTACATTAACATTATTTTCCAATTTTTTTTGTTTTCCTTAGTATTTGGTAAATCCGTGACAAACGTGAGCATCAGACATGCATGTGTGTGTGTGTGTGTGTGTGTGTGTGTGTGTGTGTGTGTGTGTGTGTGTGTGTGTGTGTGTGTGTGTGTGTGTGTGTGTGTGTGTGTGTGTGTGTGTGTGTGTGTGTGTGTGTGTGTGTGTGTGTGTGTGTGTGTGTGTGTGTGTGTGTGTGTGTGTGTGTGTGTGTGTGTGTGTGTGTGTGTGTGTGTGTGTGTGTGTGCATAAAACACTGTCTACAGCTTGCTGAAGGCGACATTGGCGAGCTGCTTTCAACGTAAGACAGTCTTCAAGTAGTTTGTCTTGTCGTGTCAGTTTCCGAGAATGTCTCCTTGTTACTCTCATCTGTTTTCTATTATAGTTGTTCGTCTTGATCTTGTCCATATTCGGTACGGAATACCCGATACCATGTCATGTTGTTTTGATAAAATTATTATAAAAAATATAATAATAACTGTCATGTGTTTGTTGCGTGATCGGGGTACTTGTTGACGGTTTTGTGTTTCGGTTGGTAACCGTACTGTCGTGATTGTTCACAGTAACACCATTAAGACATTATCCCTGAGTCTGGTTAACAAGATAAATAATTTACGCTCCCGAGACATCCGGGGTTTGAAGCATATGGCGTGAACTAAATAAAGTGTTTGTCAAAATCAGTCCCCTAAATCAGTCTGCCTAATTGTTAGTCTCGCTTAACCGACTGTCGTTCGGCTGCGGAACTACGCCGAGAAGACAGTCTGGCTAAATTAACGGCTTTTGTTTGGGTAGCAGCGTGATCTATGCAATGTTGCCACCTCACGGACACTGCCGTAATATATATTTTTATAAACAACTGCAAATTTGTATTTCTATTTTATTTTGTGTTAATAATATAAGTTTAATTTTGAATAGTTTTTATAATACAGCATTATTTGATAAAAAGGTATCCTTGTTTAATTTGTATGCTATCCGTGTGGGGCTAGACAATGCTGCCACCTCACGGATACTGGTTAATCCGGCCGTAATTCTTATTTTATAAACAACTGTAAATTTGATTTTTTACTTACTTTTGTGTTAATATAAGTTCAATGTTGAATATTTCTATATGATATTATCATCTTGTAAAAGTATATCGTTATTTTAATTTTAATTTCATAGTTGGCCTGAGAGCCAATCAGCGTCTCTACCCTAATCTGGGGTAAGGCTACCCGGATGTAGAAACTTAAGACCCATTCCCCAGGCGAAGTTGAGGGGCTTAAACGTGCTGCCACCTCATGATCGGATTTCATCTAGTAATGATGTTAAAGCCTGCGATATTTCAGGCTTGATTGACACCAGAGTGCGTGTGCGCAATTCTGTTCCGTAGATCTTTGTTTGGCTAGTCTGGGCAAATCGACGTGAATGAGGCGCAACTTAGTAAGGACTATAACGTTTTCAAGTGTGGGAGTCATCTCCTCGTCCTCAGTGAGTGATATATTGGTCGTGGTGGGAGATGTTACCATTTGAACGTAGCAAGTTATCACTTTGTAGAGCGCAATGGCTCAGGGGTAGAGTTTCGGACTCTCGACTTCGAGAACCCGGGTTCGAATCCTGTGCTGCGGTGTTAAAGCCTTGCGCAAGTTTTTTCACTCTACATTGCTCCAGTTCACTCAGCTGTATAAATGAGTACCTGGCTATAGACAGTGGTGGATATGTGTACGAGCAGCCTTCGCGCATTAATTAGCATATGGCTGGATGCTTCCCACAGAAGCCGAGATGGTGTCTGAGTGCACACGTCTGCCAGGGAAGTAAAGTGTAAAGCGCTCTGAACGGTCCTGAGGACTGGATAGTGCGCTATATAAGAACTTGCCTTTTGTGATTGACGAAGGCTACCAGTCGTTGAAATAGGTCCTGCGGACGCTCAGCAGGCTCCATACGTATATCAGTGAAGTCAATGAAATGCTCGCCTGTGGACTGGGATCCGTAGAGTAAGCGTATGACATGCCAGATGGCTGGTAATGAAGTGGAGTTTTTGACCATGGTGTTCCGAGAAATTATCGGGCAGTAGTTTGCGATTTGGCCCAACATAAGCTCTAGCATGTATGCTTTCTGCTGACCTGTACGGCGGATACCGGCTGGCACGTCGTCTGCGTCACTGGTTAGTCCACGGTGAGGATGGGCTGCTGCCTTCTTCTGCCACCTCGCGTCTTCCGATAGGAAATCGGTGAAATTGTTGTCCAGTGACAGGATATACAGTACGTTATGTCGCCAGTTTTCAAACGTGTTGACAGTCTCTTGTTTTGTTAGGCACCACTGTTTCGGTGCTCGATGGCTCGCCATATTTAGCTTAATAGTGGCGTTACCCAGTGGGGAAACTGCTGACTAATTGTGATTCAAAGATTTCAATGCGACTGACCAAAGATTTAAGTATATGTTGTGCGTGGGTGTTTAAGAACGTTGCCACCACGCCACTGAGGTCAGAAGGTCGCTCCGCAACACCGATAAATTAGACGTGGTGTCTAACTATTAAGAGTAGATAAACAGATTTATAAGAGGTAATTATCAATAGGCTAAACAAATCGCAACATGGACGACACACGAGGAGAGATGCCAAGCATCCTGCCCTCTCCGCCAGGCGGCGTGGTAAACTGTAGCCACACACATAGTGGCGCAGTAACTCAGCGAAGACGTGTAAGATTGTGTCAACGGATATTGCAAGGTACTGTGTAGCGTTCATTGCATGTTTCTTGTTTTGCCACTAAATCCTAAAACCAATACATTTCTAATGGAATTGCCTGGTTAATATTTAGAAATTAGTGGAGTATCAATGTGTAGCTATGCGGACTTAAAATAAAAGACATATGGCTTGTTCCGAGAATGATGTGAATGTTTGTTAAGCTTGACATTTAAAAAAAAAACATTAATCTATATATATACTAATGTTCGGTGACCGGCATTTGATCCCCATGAAACTACGACTCCCGCACACTTCCACTACAAGAGCCACTGTAGCAATGAGTTAGCAACATTTGTAAAGAAAATATTTTACAAAGAAAAACCCTTTTTGTAGATGTTGTTCCAAAGTTAATCGTTCACAAACTTTACTTTTTTCAAAGATGCCTGACCGGGAGCGATATTGCAATAAGAACAACGCATGCGATACTGTAACTAGGCAACCAATTTTGTTAAAAGGTAACACCCGCGAGACATCACCTTTGTAAAACATTTTGCTTTGCAAAAGTCTACAAAACATAACCATATATCACAAACACGAAACAAAGTTTTCAGAAATGGCAATATTGCACTGTTGTAAGAACAGCACATGCAAAGTTAACTATTCGCCACATAGTTCATAAACCTAACAGCGGGGCGACTTCACTTTTGTAAAAAGAAACTTTTGCAAAAGTTTGCAAAACATAGCCGTATATCATTTCAATGAAGGCACTTGCCAGCAAACACCTGCCATTCCCTCCAGAACACAGTCATCTGCAATTTGGTCTAGTTGCGGCAATTGACGACAATAATAAATTCTTTGGAAAGAAAATTAATATGCACCGAAAGAAGTATAATATATTCCATAGTATCTTTTTAAAACTGTGAAAGTTTGCTTTTCAGTCAAACCATATAGTTAGTTACCTGACATAGTTTTTTTAACCGAGAGTGTGGCGGCTTATACATTAATGCGTCTGCAAACTACGTGGATGGGTGTGCTTCTTAACCCTATGTGACAAGTTGTTAACAAAAATATAAAATTGCATGCTATATCAACATATATTCTCTTGTTTTCTTACCTTGATTATTTATGTTACTCTCAGTACCGTCCTCACAAGTGAACAGTATGCTTATGGATAACGACAGGAAAAAGTTTAGAAGTTCATTGTTTCGTTGCGTTTGGAACTACTCCAACTGCAAAATTCAGCAGAACAAACTGTTTGCTTTACTGCGAAGCGTTGACGTATGCTAACCTAATGAAGTTTTCGCATTTACTTAAAGGTGTGCCTTTTTTAAAGATAAAGATGTATTTCTAAATAATACCCAAAGTTAATATGTTACAGGCGATTCGCAAAAGAAACACTTTGCACCGAGTCAAAGCTACCAGTGAACATAAGAAACAGTCGGGGCGGCAAGTCCGGTAGATATATATATATATATATATATATATGTATATATATATATATATATATATATATATATATATATATATATATATATATATATATATGTATATATATATATATATATATATATATATATATATATATATATATATATATAGATATAGTCAGACATACCTTATTCCAGTGAAGCGTATCACACCTTTAAAGTCAAACTATTGGTAATGTTGTCCAATCAATTCAAATAATGATGATTTTACGAATAGTTTCCAATCATACTGAAATCTTAAAAGGAATTCTAATTTTACGGCAACTTTATTGTCTGAGCTTGTTTGTTCTTTGTCCATTCATTTGCACATACGAATATGTGTGTCTGTATGTGGACAGCCTTCACACCGCCGTCAGTGTCTACTTCTCAGTGTCTTTACAAGTTCGTTAACTGTTCTAAGTGCCGCTTTTTTGAAGGGAGGAAAGCTGCTCGTAATATATACGACTGTGTTTGTGAAAAAACAAATTTCATTATAAATATTGATTTCAGCATTACATTTAACCTGCAGTCAATAAATGGTATTGAATTGAGCAATATCGGAATTCCAAATTCTCAAGTCGAAACGCACCAAATACCACATTCGGTATAGTCTCACGGATTGCTATGATAATTGCATTTGTCACTACTGCGGAAGATATAAGTCAAAATAAAAATCAATGTCAGCACATTTGTGGTTGTACTCTCTTTCTCTCTCACTCTCTCTATCCCACTCTCTCAACCCCTCTCTCCTCTCACCTCCCCCTCCTCTCTCTCTCCCCCTCTATCTATCACCTCCCCCCCTCTCTGTCTGTATCTCTCACATGAGTATTTCTTCTTAGTGGTCCAATGGAACGATGGTGACGTCACGTCACGATTTTTTTCTGCATTTCAGCTATCAAACGAGTCTACCGGAATAATTACGAATATGCGAAAATCGCTTTCGTAGCCCCTTCCTCCCACCCTCCTTCACTCCATCCCTCCCATCCGCCCCTTCCCCCCCTGTCCCTCCTATGCTTTCGTAACGTCGTGACGTGCGAAAAGGTTTCTGTGAAACAAGTTCCATAAGCAAAATATTCCGTGGATGTATCATCAGTGGGTACAAACAACTCTTTTATCCATAAGGGAACCTGGGTAGTGACATACACCATATCGCTTCAGCTTACTTATTACCTTTAGACTGTCAATAGTACGAGAAGATGACCGTATGAATATTGCCATATAAAAAATATAATTATTTCAGTGATGATATGACTATAATTATGCGTATGTCGGGTATGTTAGTAAGCTATTAGCCTAACACAGCCCGTTCGCGTGCCATGCGTTCATATATAGCACTCTGCGTAACATCGCGCAGTGGAAGTGCACATCCTGTCACATGACTCCGTGCTATAATTTATTACGACAGCGTCAACCCCATTGCGCGAGGAACACGAAAACAACAGGAAAACCTGTTTGTAGAACCACACTAGAAGAATTCCCTTTGTCGACTTTTTGGAGATCTTCTCGAGGAATGCGTAATTGCGAAATTGAGAGACATTTACTGCGGCGGAGACATCATCGCATAAATCCAGCGTAAATTCAGAACTACTACAATGGCTAGTCTCCGATGAACAACCGCAAAAACGACCATCTATCCGACAATCACAATTACACTCTGTTGTCACCTAGGTACCATCCAGGCCAAACAACGCTGCAACGCCACATTGGCCTGGCTCGACGCGCCCGTGATGCCCTGTCCATACCATACCTCGCCAGGACGTAGACCCCGGAGACATTTGCTGACATTTGACGTATACGGGCCTTGCGACCTGTGGAGGGCGGGTGTGGACGGCCTCGCAAACCTTATAAGTCAAAGACTTGGGATATTTTGAAAATTCTCCTGTTGAATCTTTGAAATCGTTACACGACAGTGTGGACGGCATCGTACACGGCTAGACGGTCGTGTGGACAGGTTCGTCGCAAGTCGCAAAACGTAAAGGCGGGTTTACACTATGCAACGCCGCTGCAAGCAACGAGGCGATTGGGAAAGGTCAAGCCCGAACGATGTTGCTTGCAACGTTGCTGCTTGCAACACATCTTGCATGTTTACACTATGCAGCACGGTTGCAGCGACTACACATTAATTTGTATCCAGCCCACCGTGTGGCGCCACTCTTACATAGCAATGGACGCGTAGTATCTGGGGGGGGGGAATACATTTCTTAGACCTGAGTACAAATCACTTTAATCCAGTGATTAAAAAATTCAAACCAATATAACGGAATCTCATAAATTTAGCTTATTTTATATATTATGATATGACATTACACTGATTACAAATACATTAGTGGTAGAGGCAATGTTATGGGATCCTTATGGGTCAACAACATTAAATAAGTAGTACACAACGATACACAAATGCATTTTTATTAAACTAACCGCAAACAATACTTGAAAATATAGAAAGAAGATGACATATGAAGTGACGCATGAGTACTTTAATAAATGTATTTTTTATTCTGAAATCATGAGTCCACTATCATTATATTGTGAAATATACATAACCAGTGAGTGTGTATGTGAACATAAAAGCATGCTAAATTGAACGTAATATTCAGTAGCCTGCAAATGATATGCTATACTGATATTCAGAATACACTTCTTGTGCATCAAATGGTATTATATAACTTGACTTGTAAGATGAGATGCCATTGAAGCAAGAAGGCTTGTCCACGTGTGGATATAGATATAACAGCTTGTCACACCAACTCTTTTACATGAAGCCTATACACAGTCTATACACATCATTTCCTGCATATGTCTTGCTTTCTGTAACTCTATTAGCTGCAACACAAAATATAAAAACATAATTAGTTCATAACTTTACATTGCGTGAGGAGTAAATACAGGCACATGAACATATATGAAACTGTTACAACATTATGTGTTTAGTTAATATTAATTTGTATTATTCAGCTATTTTGTTTTGAAAATATGATATATGTTATGTTAATGTTTGCGTAGAATGCACAGCTTATATTGGCTTATCAATTATTTATAGTATACTGATAGTGTATGTGGAGCACAAACTAGAAACGCATATGGAGTAATTTTGTATATGTTGTCTCGGTTAAACAAATTATTAATTATTTAATAAACCACTTTTTGCAATAAAATGTAGGCGTATAATTATATGAAATACTTATGATAATATGATTAGTTACAATTATGTATATTATATTTTAGAAAGAATCCCTTTAAAGGGAGTCTTTGGGACACAATAGGAATTGTTTTATTTGTATCAAAAATTATTATTACCAAAAATACTTGGCAATTAATATAAAACTCTTTGTAATTTTTTATTCATATAACCATTTCATGTAACCCTACACAATAAAACAGTGATCACATCAGTATTTATGACCCAATAGTAGAATCATTATATTTATAACAAAAAAGTACACTCGCCCTATAAAACACTACATATGTATTGGCGTAACATTGTTGATATGGGCGATAAAACAAGTACGCGCCGTTTCGAATATTGTCAGCGATACCTACCTTCAAATACGTATCGATTCTTCACTGAGATGACGCTGCCATGACCCGCAAAGGTGGTACTCCTAACATATGTATAAAACAGCAAATGGCGTTGTTCGTAGAATTGATAAATTAACCAAATTGTCTATTAATCTGCCGAGCAACACATCGCAGCAATGCTTTCGAAAGCCAGACGTCACTCGCGGTCACTGCCTGTGATTGGACACATTCCATGCAACCAAGAGACAATGTTGCACCGAATAGAACCTTCCCTATCCATGAGACCGTTGCAAGCAGCGGTCTCACGAGACGCCGCTGCTTGCGATTTTATGTCTACACTAGGCGATCTTGCTGCAAGCAACCGTGCCTCACGTTGCAAGCAGCGGCGTTGCATAGTGTGAACCCGCCTTAAGTCCCCTAAAGGAATTCCGAAAAACGCTTCAGTCAATCAGCGTGCGAGTATCGAATGACGTCTTCACACAATAGTTGTAGTTTTCCTTTGGCACACACCAGTTCCCTCTCGATGAGAACGTACATCTTTGCGGTGTGGACACGAAAATCGTACCTCACTCAAGGCGTAGATCTCAGTTGCTTTTGTATGCGACGCGGTGTGGACACCCTTCGTCGTACATTGGATCCAATGTGGACCGGGCATTACACTCTGTTGTCGCCTAGGTACCATCCAGGCCAAACCATGCTGCATCGCCACATTGGCCTGGCTCGACGCGCCCGTGACAGTAAAAGACAATAGCTCATTCATCAAACAATACAATGGGTTTGCACGAGTCGACCGAGGCTGTCGTCACACCTCGCTCCACCAAGTGGCGCGACAGACGAACGACAAACGGCCACACATAGCATACAAACACGCGACGTGACACATCCAGACGTACGCACGACACATTAAACACAAACAGAATGACAACAAAGCTCCGACCGGAAGATGAATTTTACTTTACTTTGTTCTTGCCCCATCATTATTGTCAAACAATAGTTCGCACTAGTCATGAAACCGTGTACAATTGTCTTTTGCGTCCAGATGGCGCATTAGTTTGGTAAACATCGTTACGCTGTAGTGAAATATAAACCATTAGTGTTTCCACGTAGTCCTGGTTGTGGCGGTTTCGTTGCAGATGTTGTGTAAGTTACGTTTCAACATACGTCGACGTCAATCGGCTAATATGTTTGAAGGCTGCAGCAATTGCCAATGCTCGTATTTCGAGTTGTTTTGTCGATCCAATACATTTGGCGGTAAAGAAGCCTGCAAGCATCAGAGTGTCGTTCTGGATGACATATATTTGGCTCCTATGCCGCACTGTTTCACTGATCCGACGGTTTCAATCTAAATTCATCTTCCGGTCGGAGCTTTGTTGTCATTATGTTTGTGTTTAATGTGTCGTGCGTACGTCTGGATGTGTCACGTCGCGTGTTTGTATGCTTATGTGGCCGTTTGTCGTTCGTCTGTCGCGCCACTTGGTGGAGCGAGGTGTGACGATAGCCTCGGTCGACTCGTGCAAACCCATTGTATTGTTTGATGAATGAGCTATTGTCTTTTACTGTCACGGGCGCGTCGAGACAGGCCAATGTGGCGATGCAGCTTGGATTGGCCTGGATGGTCGTTTTTGCGGTTG